>JAPYYZ010011646.1:0-12616 GCA_030522705.1 Eretmocerus eremicus | reverse complement strand
TCGAGACTGGTTGTTGAACTCCCTCATTAATTCTCCGCGATGATATCGACTTTCGATCATCAGGCATGACCATTATCGCCCACTTGAAGCGTTCCCGTTAGAGTTCGAGAGAAAAAACAGCCTTCCTGTGTAAAATCGCAATCATTCGCCTTCAAGATGTCGAAATGTTTGTGAAATCAGAAAAGTGTTTTACTGATTTTGCGATGCCATTCTCTACTTTCTAGACTTCTCCGAGTAACTTGTCACCCATTTCACACGATCCAAAATGAATATGGTTTACTCGTAGTCTCTAGTATGGAGCGTATTCCAGTTGAATTGACTATACTACAATGAGTAAGGAGTCATACATTATAGTTAAAGTAAGGAGTCATTGATAAAAACCTGGCCAGATTAGCCCCTTTGGCCAAATGATTTATTTCGTCAATTTTGTCAAACATGCGTCGGAATGGAATTGTTTTAACCAGTTCGGGACAAAGATCGGGGATTGTGAACTCATGAAAAGTATGGAAGTCTCATTCTCAACGATAAATAGTGGCTTGAATGATCAAACTGTCTTGGCCTGAGATCCCTCGGCAAACCGATGTAAGAAAAAACTACTCGCTCTTGCGACTGATCCAGGCCCAATAGCGGTCCAAACGCACTTTATTTTGTCATTTTGAACACGACTTGGTAAATCTTTGAAAACGTATACATTGGGTATCACTAATGAGTGGAAGAATACCAGTCTACCCCGGCTGGGGGGGGGGGGGCGAACCTCGCAGGGGTCAATAGCAACGGGCACATACTCACGGTGGAGGGAGGCGCTCGAACCGCTTGCCAAGTCACTTGTCAAATCCAGCGATTGGGCGCATGCATGGCACGAAGCGCGCGACACACGTCGTATGGAGGCACTCCGAGCCGGTGCGGCACGCGGGCGTATCACGGCGTATCAGGATGCGCGGCTACACGGGGGATTCCATAGATGCAGGTGCGCACGTATACGCAGGAGCATGTATTCCGCGGGCGACGCGGGGCTCGTTCAGTTGGGGCGAGTCGTTGTCCTCATTCGCGGGACGCTCGCGACCCGCTCTCCGGCTGCAGCCAGAGAGAGAAGCTACACAGCTCTATACCTGTATATCCACCCTCGTGCGTCCGCTTTGGGCAGGTATAGCTGTATCGGCCGCCCACTCCTGATGGCGGGTGGCGCGCGCGCGCCCGAGAGAGCAGAGAGAGAGAGAGAGAGAGAGAGAGAGAGGAGAGGAGAGCCGCTCTTGGAGGCTAGCGATGAGAGCGCCGAGAGAGAGTAGGGCGAGCGTGGCAGCGAGTGGTGCTTCGAGCCGCAACTGCACGCTAGTGCGTCCCGAGCCGCGGCCGCGAGCGCGTCGACGGGCCACCCGTAAAACCCGTTGCATCGTAGTTGCAGTGCCGGTGCACCAGTGCAATCCATCGTCTCCGCAACTAGACGGACCGAACTCGTGGATTTTTTTTCGCGTACCGCGCCCTCTGTACATTTGACCCTATAGGGTTCTCTTAGATCGCACGTGGAGATAGTGCAAGGTGCAACAGGTATCACAGTGTGCGGCCCGCGCAAGACTTGGCAATTGTACAGTGGAGGCTGGTTCGCCGGTTGCAAGTGGTACGAGGCCGGGTCTGGTAAGACGCGGCGCCTGGCGAACGTCGCTGGCGACGCGTAGGACGAGCGACGCTCCGCTCGATACCTTTTGCGCCCATCGCCGGGCCAGGTTGGAGAGGTTAGCTCGGTGCGCAACAGGTGGTTGCTGCGTGTGGTGAATTCTCCAATCCTGCGAGCGAATTCGAGCGACCAGAGCGTTGGCAATCGGTGCAAAATTCAAGGACCTCCGAGAACCAGATCCTGCCGATCAGCTGCTCGCGCGCGCTCAACTGGTTGCCCGCGCGCCAGGCGCTCGCCGTCTAATCCTCTCCCACAAGCGGCCGCGCAGCTATTGCCTCATCGCGTGGCCGGATCTCGAGATACGTTACAGTCTTTGCCCTCGACTCACCGGACCGTGCAAGCCGACTGGAAAATTCAACCGAGCGCACGTAAAGCGATCGGTATCGAGTGCGGTGCGATATCGGTAAGCCGCGACTACGCAAGCGTGCGGGCTGCTGCGATCGAGAAGCATACTCCGGATAGCTACATAGAAGCAGGAACCATCTCCAAGAGATTTGGTGCACCAGTGTCAAACTCGAGAACTAGAGAAGTAGCTCGAACCGGGACCAGGCCAGCTTCCGTGAAATTATTCCGCGTTCGCCAGGCCGCAGCTGGAGAACGCTCGCAAGAGGCCAGCTCGGCGATATATCGCCTGGGGGCGGCCGTGGTCCTTTCGCAAGCGGCCTGTTCCTCGCGAGCGAGTGCAAGAAAGAGAGAGAAATAGCCGTCGCCGCCACCACAACGGCAGCAACAGCAGCAGCGGCTCGCGGAGAGAATGTAAGGTTGCTGGCGCGAGGCGCGAGGCACACAGCGATGCCAGATCTACCTGGCCGGAGCCGCTGCAACGGGCCAACATCGCCGGACACCGAGACGCTGCACCGCGCCAGCGGTGAATCATGCCGGCTCACCTGCCCTCCCTGCATCCGACATGAGTCTCCTCGGCACCAGGTATACCCTCCGCGTCCACCTGCCCCTCGGAGCGACGCGCGTACGCGCTCGAGACCGGTACCGGGATCGGCACCGCGGAGTCGAGCGTTGGAGAACGCCGAGCTCGCCGCGGCGTTTCGAATATATCTTGCATGCCTCGTCGTCTTGAGCTATCGGGTCTCGAGACAAAACCGTCACTCGGCGAATCGTGTATTGATGTATGAAAGGCAGGAGCGCGGGGTCCAAAGATCGGTGCGCGTCGGCGGGTCGCTGACCTCGTGACTCACGGCCGTACAGCCGCGGCGCGCGCGTATATAGGTGTACTTATACGCAAACTCCTGCGAGAGGTGCGCGTATGTGCCCTGATGGCTGCCTCTCCTTCGCAGGAGCACCTCATCCGCAGCTCCTCTCGACGGGTGTATGTACTTGTGGCCGCTGTGCGCTTCTTTTTTCGCGGCGATTTTTTGCCTGGCTCGTCTCGTGGCGCGGCTCATGCCGTATCCGTCGCCCCTACTGAATGTTAATGAGCTAGCCGCGAAGATATTCGACTTTATAACTCGCGTCATCTCCTTCTCGACAACTGCAGCTCCTCGCGTCCTTCGTATCCTTCGTCGTATGGGACGTGGGGAGGTTCGGCACGCGAGCGAAGCTATCTATTGGATTAGGTATTAAAACTGGCGACGATGAGACGAGGAGCATTCAAATGCGTCACTAACGTCTCGGATGCGCATACATCCGTCCACCTTATACTTGCTGTTCTCCATTTGTCGATTCGCGATCCTTGATGCGGAGCTCGAGCTCGATTCTCAGATCCAATGGGACGACATTCGATACGAGAATTGCCGCATATTACTGGTCGAATTCTTTATCGCGATGAAAATTCAGCGTGATAATGACGCACATTAAAGTTTATTCGGATTGTATGTGCCAGCGCTGTCTGGCTTGCGAGGTGATCGAGCGATATACCAATACGACAGACAGGTTGAGTGACACCTCGAGTGACATTCTCCGCGTGGAGAAGGATCGCTCACGCAATCTGTCTGTCAAACTTGTTTGATTTTATTTTAAATACTTGCTGATCGGCATAATATATTTCACATTATAATACAAGATAGCCGCGCTTCCTGGTATCTTTCGTTCGTCGTGATTCACACAGGTCAATCTTTTGTTCAATCGAATACCGATCTCGGCCTTACGGAGAGACGTGGAATCGAGATCGATACTGTTCTACTCGCGATTCAAGGTCCATACCGCAATATTCCAAAATCACAAATTCAACTCTTTCCATCAGAAGAGATCGAAGATCAGATATTTTATTTTTCTCTCTCGTAGATCTCTTGTTTCAAGAAAAGCTGCATCGATCGTTGAATTTTCAGCAACGTAAACAGTCTTCGTTTCTCAAGAAGAAAAAAGAAAAAAGTGGAAACACTCATTTTTAAGGTATTTGGACAACGATTTGATTATGATTTTACGTTCATGTGTTTCGTTCTTTGTCCCTAAAACTTAAATTGCAGAAACAGGAGCTCATAGCTGACAAAGCTGGTGAAGTTTCTCTCGCGTTGAATGACTCTAATTTGTGGAATCTTATCTGCCAAGTTTCATGTTTTGCTATGAAGAATCTGTAGCTCTGTTTGTAGTTTATTGATCCAATACGTTGTACATTTTGCAACGAGCCTTGAGAGCAACGTTACTGGCCATTAAGGTAAGACTCTAGTAACTTCGAGTCAAATCGAATTTCTCGAGATTGTAGCTTTCAGATAGCATAATTCTCTTTACAAATTACTAACATTTTTGACTTTTAACCTTCTGAATATGTTAAAATTATTTTCAGAAGCCTTTGATACATAATGGGCGTCGCAAACTTTTTTGAATTTGGTCAAACAAACGTAAATTCCGAAATTTTCAAAAACGTTTACGATGCCTACTTGCCTACTTTGTATCAAAGGCTTCTGAGACCAATTTTAACATGCTTAAAGGATTAGAACTCAAAAATGTTAGTGTTTTGTTAAGAAAATTATGCTTTCTGGAAGCCATAATCCCAAAAACATCGATTTTTGACCCAAAGTCACCAGAGTCCGACCTTAATTACACGAGCTTCGAAAACCAAAGGATGGCGCACATCGGTCAAAATTTACTATTTACCCATTTGTGAAACCTACAAATAACAATGGCAGAATTGCTGTCAGATTTGAGATCTTTTTAGGAATTTATTGCTTGAGATGACGATGATTCTGGATCTCGATCAGAATCTCAACAAAATTTTCACTAAAAATGTATTAAAATTAAATCGCGGGCTTTCGTAACATTTATTCTTCCAAAATAACACATTCCTTGATCTGTAAAGGTGATAACATCTTCACGGAAGGTGATTGTATTATTATTAAACAGCTTCCTCAAAAATAAATATGTTACCAGTAATTCGTCTCACAGCTGATTCCATGCCCGAATTCGAAATAACAATGTCCTCACATCTCTATGGCTTGTGAACTGATCAGTATCAATATTAAAACTACGTGTTCTAATGGTACGGCAAACACTCAAGGTACACCGAGTCATTTGACTCAGGAATGAGTAAACGTAGACTAATGACCTTTTCACAACACGAAGACGTCAGTTTTTTCTCTTACGGCTATGACTTTGAGCGAAATAGTAGCTGAATCATCTCAAGTAAACTCTCGAGATTTCGAAGATAAAAGAATAATATTTTTGATGTATTGATGTGTACGCAAACTATTGTTAAGAAGAGATATAAAGGGATGGTCGAGTGATGTATGTGTCGCGATAGGTATAATGCACACTCGTCGATGATTCAAGTAAACATACGGGAGTGTCGTCGAGATTCTCGTTTGAAAATGAGACGAAGCCAAGTGACCAAGCAAGAGGCGCGGTAGCGCCTCGCTGGCGATAGACGATACTCAAATTCTCACATTTTTTTGAGATCAAAGAAAGAATCTTCAAATTCTCGTATCGTCTCGTCTGGCAAGCATAATCAAGATAACTTTCTAGCAAATTATGAAATATTTCCAAGAAATTAAAAGCCCATTAGATAAGATGTGTGTATTTTTTCGACGAGTAATGTAAGAGATTTTCCTGAAAACCTCATTTCTAAAGGTGACGACTCGTCAGTGGCTCACTATATGCCGATGCTTTGTGTGAGCACATTAATCAGTTAGAGTCATCATCTCGGTCAGTATGTCTTTGAGCTAAACTCCAGAAAGAGTAGTGGAGGGGGAAGACAGAACTCGCTCAATAATGGGTAAGCTGCCGTGTTTCGAGGCTCGATAGTGTAATACTCACCGCGAATAGTTCGCAGCCCCTTTTTCGTTTTTGGTTGAAAAGTTTTTCTTCGCGCCGACTTCTCTTTTCCCTCTCTCATTTTCCGTCCTTACCATCCGCGTAGTCTCGTTTTCCTTTTGCGACCGAGTAGAGAGGGGAACTCGCGGGAGTCTTTCTATATGCACTTCGAGCAACAGTTTTATAGTGTTATCCAAGTTTTTTACTTTGAAAAAAAGAGAATCGCAAGTGATGCAGTCGACGGCTTAGCCGAGCCGTACAAGCGCTTAAACTTTCGTTAGAATGGGGAAAAGTCGAGCGTGAGGAGTCTTACATCATTCACGTGTCTATCTCCCATGTATTCCGCAAGTACTGGTCGAATGAAAAAATGCAGCCATAACAGTATATTATGAAGTCTTGCTGCAAGCCAAGAGTACTTTTAATAGCACGATTACTTATCCAAAAATATTTTCATGAAGGAGAGCTCATTCATTATGGACACTCCGAAATTCCGATGTAAAACATGTTCTTTACGACTGATGAAGAAATTTCATCTGCTGGCGGTTTCAAAAGATGCCTTGCCAAGAACACTTGTCTCTCTCTCCGCTTTTATACAACTTTTCACGTGGAAAGATTCATCGAACTACTTCCAGTCAAACGTTCTTGGTATCTAGAGCGTTAAATGCATGTCTGTCCCTCCAGATTCTGCCGTCATTATGATCGGTGGGAAACACTGGATTGAGGAAATCTAACGTAACGGTACATCTAATGATCCGCATTGATGCCGCCGAAGGAGTAAGAACATTGGTTTGAATGAGACTGGAAATAATTATTCTGTACTCTATGAAAATTACTTCCGTCTATGCAAAGTTTACCATCTTTGAAGATACAATTATTTACTATGAAGTGATGGAATCCATCTGATTCTATCAGTAGAATAAATATTCTCCTGCACATTTCCAAACTCACTCGTTTCTGTGTGGTTTTTCTAATTCCCAAATTTTATAATTGGTCTATCGCATATGTTGCAGAAAATGCCACTCCCGACATTTTATTGAACATCAAAACATTTAATTCCTCATCTATCTTTTTTACGGTGGAGCTAATCTTACTGAGACGAACTATGATTTTTCCCTAACTTCATTTTGGAGTATGGTAAGTGTAACTAATTTCCATGTATCGGCTGAAAAATCATCCATGTCGGATCTAAGATTTCTATTTTCTGCTTGGTTCATCTCAAATTCCATCCAAAGTTCTATGGAATGAACCAAAGAACACGCAACAGGATTTAATTGATACCAAATTATTCAGAATTTGCGAGGAGAAATTTTCGAAGGGTGGGAGCATACCAGGCGAGATACCAGGTACACTTACCTTACTTTGTCTCACAGCAAGATATGACAGTGATCAATCATCACCTCTATGACATACCTGGATCGGAGTAAGGAGTTATTATGAGATATTCAAAATTTACACATCCATCGACAGGATATTCAATGAGGTGACTCAAATGAAACCAATCAGAGCATAAAATTATTTGCATAAAATACGAATTTGTAATATCAAGTACGCCACGTGTGACCAATAGCTGGAGTAGTAAGCGGATCAATGACTAATTACCAATTTCATTTGAAATCTTTTCCATTGTGGATTAGTTCAACTGTCGGTGTCAGGGCAAACCTCCATCTTTCTAAGTTAAGCTCATTGCGTTCCGGAAGCAGATCAACGAGAAATCTTTCCACGTGTATAATTGACGAAGAAAGTCCGTTTCTTACCGATAAGTATCACTTTCATGTTAGGTGTCTTTAGAGGTATTAATGTACTCGTGAATCTATTGACGCTCAACGTTGATTCGAGTGACCAATAGAAAGAATATTCAGCTTCATCTGGAGGCTTTTACTCCCTTATGAACACAATAATAGCTGGTCATTCTTTGTTGAAAAATCGGCGAGATTTTAGACGAAACACACAGATTGAAATTATGGAGAGTTCTTCAAAGTGCTGACCCGGAGTAGTATCTGACTCTCTATATGAAATTCACGAATATGAAACGAGGAGAGGCTATCATTCTTCTAAGGAGTAATGATGTATGAGTATTGATGGATGATTGTCGGTGAAAATGAGAAATTCTGCATAACATGAAATGGATTTTCTCCTCCCGATTTCTGGAACGCATTTTGAAATTTCTCACAGTCTCGAAGGCTTCGGACGGGTTGTTAATTTTTCAAATAGCCTTTGTCCATTCCTTTTCTTCGAGTATATGTGTTTCCCACTTGGTTCGCTGGTTACTGTATCGCCGAGGCAAGAACAGTACATGAGCTACCGTGTATGTACGTGCCTTGAACCTTCTGTGACACATGTTTATAAGTGATTTCAAACCAATCGGCAATTTGAGAGTTGTATTTATTCCTTGCTCTGGAAGCCAAGCAACGCGAGTATCTGGGATTTTCATATCAATTTCATCCTCACTGCTCATCAAAGAGTTTATCCTATACGTAATGCTCGGAAATTTGAACGTCAACAAGTTCAAGTATACTGCGAAAACCTTCATAGCTCGTAGAAATTTGCGGTTGTTTCGAGTGAGCAAGGAAAATGTGCAGATGAGCTTCCTCCCTTGTCAAATTTATCAGTGGATGTTGCACACGCGGAACGGTGATGATTCACTCAATAAGCGTTGTGCAGAAGGGCCAATGAGCAAATTACCTTATGCGGGGGAGAGCTGTAAAAGCTCAAGTAGACGCCAAGGAATACACGGTCCCCTCTATTGTAGGCAACTTACGAATTCAGAGCAGCGGGACGAGGTGGAGTCCGCCACCAAGCTTTGCGTTATTGATCAAAATGTTCAACAGCTCGGATTTCAAAGGAGACACGACGACGCTCGGATACAGCAGAGCGCTCGCTGCTCGAGAGACGCCGAAACAATGGCAGGATCAAATAGTTTGCCACCGGCGACTGTAGCGCAGAGAGCGAGAGCCGGGTAGTTATTGTAGCTCCTTATTATTCGCCGCGGCACGATACGCGCCCGGCTCTCGGGCCGCATTCGGCAAGGCGAATTACGCGCGGCGCTCCGTGCATTGCGGGCCGCGTTATTTCGCAAACGCAGAAACGCACGCGCCGCGGGACACAAAGCGCCAGCTTCGCCGCTGATAGAAAGAGGAAGGAAGCTCGCGCGTATCCACACCCACTCATAACCGCTGTGCACATAAGCGAGTTCGGGCAGTGGCGTATAATTAGCCGACTCGCAGCTAGCGCCGGGCCGGCCCATGCGTCGGGCTGCACCACTGCGACGCGGGATGGAACGAAAGAGACCGCTCACCGCGACCGAAATGACGGAACGCTAATGAATGGCCGCGTCGATCCGGAGGCACACTTACCTATATAGGCACCTGGCCGTGCCGCGCTCGAGCTGCAACGGGCTGCGCGGCGAGCAAAAAAGCGTACGCTGTTGTACGGGAGCGCATAGTGGACCCGAGCCGAGCGTTTATTCATTAGCGCGAGCCAGAGCACTTTGTCTCGCTCGACAGGGCCATATGATGTAGCTTTGAGGATACTCAGGTCCTTGCTCGCGCGGTGTACAGAGATTATGAAGTTGGCGAGGAGGGGCGGAAAGGAGCCGGAGGCTCTTGGCCTAATTTTTGCACCGCGGCCGGAGCACAGCGGCGGCCTCTCTCTCCATCTAATGCACCCAAGTGCAGATATGTCGTTGCCTGCGCGCGTTTCGCACGTTTTTGCCGCGATTAAGTGAGTAAGCGCGCTCGTGCCTCTCTCTCTCTCTCTCTCGCGCGAGCGCGCCTCATTCCTCGGCCGATGAAAATCCGTGCTTGCGCGAATCCTTTTACGTAAGGGCGTACACCGCTCCGATGAGAGCTTGCGCGCGCCTCGCTGCGTTTCTCGCGTGCGTGCATATTGGGTGTATCGCGCTCAGCGGAAAAGGAGGCACGACCTTGCGTGGTCGCTTGCAAATTTCACTCCTAAAGCTGCTGGCGTAGAGCTCGCCACATCCTATCGCGGCCCACGGCTACACAGGTATGCGCTGTGCGCAGCTGGCTTCCGGCGCGCGTCACGCACCGATGCCCGCCAGACGCTTTTTTATTTAAACAGGGCTGCGTAGGTATATACGCTTGATTATACCGTCCTCGGCCACACTCCAGAGTCGGCCCTCTTTACACTTCAGATCCAGTATCTCCGTCGTGCGCATACAGAGGCGAATCGCTCGCGTGCAGCGAGTTGTGTATTTTTGCACGAGTCGCGCGCCTCGCTCGCGATTGGATTTGCCTTTGTTTTCGACTCGCGAATTCGATTTGCGAGCGCAGACTGCAGCCGGGACGTAAAGTATATACAGTCGAAACGTGCGACGGCTCGCGGCTCACCTTGGCACGACGCGCAGCGCAGCGAGGAGAGTCAGGAGTCGCGAGTCGCGAGATGGTCCCGACCTCCTGCCTCCCACCGCGAAACACGGCATCACGCGCGCGACGCTGTTTGCCGGCTGAGAGCGTGCCCGATCGTTTCGAAACCGCCCACGCGCCCCCGCAGACGCTTTGTCTCTTGCTCGTCTGCTCGGCGTGAATTTCACTTTTCCTGCGCTAGAAACGCCTCGATGCCGCGACATATTATCGTGCGACTCGCATCCGCGGTAGCGCTCACGAGCCGATATTGAACACGAAGAACCAATGTCACGAGGCCGATCGGATTACTCGACCTTGTTCACGGTTGTAGATGGTACTCAAGGGTGTACTCGAGTCGTTTGGTCTTGCTCATGAATCATTCCTATGCTAGCACTTGATTACACGCCTTCGCAGAGTTTCCCGAACAAATGCGTGACTTTCAGCCTCTGAATTTGGTGAGAAGTCTTCTTCACTCCAGGCGACATTCGGACCGTAGGAATGTTGAATTTTGCATTGAAATAGCCAGAAACGCTTTAGACCACCCCATTCTAATAATTTTATTCTCGCACTGAATATACTTGAGTGGCTCCACAAATCTCCTATAAAATTCTATAAATCCAAGATACATGCGCAAGTAGAATTCAGAACCTATACAATTAAAATCAATTTTTGCTGTATATACGACAGTTTGTGTCCATTAGCAGAGAGTTTAGAGGTGCTTTAAGTCTAGGACGAAGGTCGATTATCAAATTTTTTCTGCGCCAAGAGTACAGTGGCGGTAGCCGTCATGTGTGTGGTCTTCTGCACAAACCGTCCACAAAAATCTTGCTTTGATTTGAAGTTACAATTTTATATCCAAGACAGGTATGGCAATCTTCGGCTTATAAAAACTGGTTACCAAAAATCACTTGACCCTTTGGAGGATTGCATTGCGATGATCTTTGCACCAGTTACACCAATAATGACACGATCTTCTCATTCCTAGACAATTTCCTGTACTAGTATTGGTGAACAATATCTTGTATTCAAAGAACAAATTCTCTGACTGCGATAGTCACGTTTCCATACTGATTCCGTTTTATAATTGTCTGAAACAATTTTATTGAAAATTTGCCATTGTAGGTTCTCAAGTATTCAATTCAGTATGAAGTGATCCTGTTCTTGGAACTCATCCTTAATTAAGAAAGAATTTCAAATATATTTGTGAATTTCTACTTCTTGCAAATTACTTATCTCAATGTAGAGTCAGTATAGTAGCGGAATGACACTTCATTGGCAGCCATTTTGCTCATGAAAACTTGCCACTTACATCATTCATGCGACAAGATACGAAAAATGTGTAAATATTTGCTTGAGAAGTTGGGCTTTATGTACGGCTAGTCTTTCTAAGAATTGCTAATCAGTCAGGGCATTCTCCGCGATATAGTGAAATGCAGATTCTCTGAACTTTGCATTTTAGATGAACAAGGGGCGAGTTTGATGCAGTGTTGTAAACATCTCATCCATGCTCTTGTTTGGTTTACTTTGAAACTTGCGGGTAACTATGAATATGTTTCTCGCTTCCTAGAGAAAAGCAGCTTCCATGAACAAACTTTTGAACTTTTCATGAGTCATGCGACTACCCAATATGCCCTGAGGCTTGGAACGTAATTATATAAATTGAGCTAGTTTGTATCAAAAAGTTAAAGAAACATGAAAGCAACTTCGTCAACTCCTGGACCCGTCCAGACAACACTTGTCACATGTGTGTGTTTGTGTGTGTTTTTTAAGTAATTGGAAACTACAGGACTCGCGAATGAGTTATGGTCAAATGAAGAATTTTTAGAGGTTGCGTTGTAAGGGAAAATCCTTTCAACCACGTATCGTACACTGAGCATTCACAATTACAAAAAATTAGCTAAGTTTTGTATCATGTCTCATTCAAATCGACATATACCCCAACACGAGCGTATCCGCAGTGGGAATTTCACAGAAAATAATGCTATGGGCCATGTATCACAATTTTACAGAACTCTGTATACAGTCTAAACAATCTGTCTGTATCTTGAAAAGTTCATTGAGAAATTGATAACTCCCGTAGGAGTTTGAAATTGTTTGAGTCACGACTATTATGATAAACAATCCAAGAAACAGACAGCTATTCTCAAAATAAGACCTTCATTCTCGATTCCCATAAGATACGACCGTTTTTACAATTTTTTCGGATGCCATTTTCCAATTTCTGGAATTTCTCATACATAATTCACATCAGGTCACTTTTGATATAGAATTCCTACTCCCCCAAGCATGAAATATGAACTTTTATTCCCTCGAAAAATTGAGACGGGGTTCCTAACTTCCAGGCCTTAAAATTTCTCGAGGAACTTTTAACGGCAATCGT
>JAPYYZ010011642.1:0-11094 GCA_030522705.1 Eretmocerus eremicus | reverse complement strand
TTAAAAGTTGTTTACGTGTAAAACTTAATTTACACTGCAGACAAATGAATTTTTAAGGATTCTTGAGAATTTTCCGTACAGTTTTTATACGACCTCAATCACTTCATGGGCAACATCGCATTAGGTACTAATTAAGGATTATGTAGGATCGTTATGAAAAAATTACTGAAGCGAAGCGAGGAGATAAAATTTACCGACTGATTATGATTGCAGTATCGATGACGAGACCGGCGTCGGAGGACTCGTCCAGGCTGATGGGGCCCTCGACAGCCAACTCGAGCCTCGGGGCCTCGTCTGTGGAGTCACTGGCCAGGCTCCAACAAAACTACAGGACGGCCAAGGCGATCGGCGCCGAACCGTCCAAAAGCCACGGAACTACGTCCGCTGCGTTGGTCCGCACGACGGATGCGCCCCGGAGCCTCCACATCGTCACCGCCGCCCCGGCCGCGGAAGCTGACGCGGTTGCGTCCAACACCAGTGATGAACCAAAGTCAGTATAAACACGCACAGAGATTTTGCTTCACATGGTGAAAGATATCTGAAGAACTATTCGGCCATATCTCGCCCACGTAATCGATGAGAACGTTGCACGAGCCATAATTTCGTTACATCGTCAAAGTGGCGGATTTCATCGTTTCCCGGCGCGACGCGTGAAAATATTCATTGTGGAATCGGTTAATTCGTATCAGATTGGCGATCGATCAGTGGCACGATAACATGAGTAGCTTTTGAACTTGGCTGGCACGGGATGCAAGCATGATTAGTTAGAAAAGAAATACCTCCTCAGCGTTAGTTGATGACTCGTGGACGACGAAATTGGAGAGCTGAACAATTTAAACGACTTTATCGGAAAGCGTTCCACACAGAACACCCAAGATTGCAACCCATGAGCTGGGAATCTCTACATTGTCATCTATGTGTCGCAGGTCCGAAGTCAGTCCGGATCGAGCGTCCGGGAGCGCGGAGGGCAACGCTAGTAGCTGGAGCGGCTACGAGGGGCCGGCCCGGGTCGCGCCACTGTCCTCGAAAAAGGAGCCCAAGATGACGTGGATCCAGACGTTCAGCAAGCCGCCCAAAGCGAAACTCGAGCTGGAGAAAGCCAGGAGCGCGGGACCAACGACGACGCCGACGACCACGAGCACGGAGGCCAGCGACAGCGGCACCACGGACGCGCCCAGCTCCGAGGCGACGCTCAGCGCGGAGGAGCTCGCCGTGAAGCCGCTGCAGACGCCGAGGCCCCGGCCCGAGCCCAACGCCATTCGAAGGCAGCAGCAGTCGTTGTCGTCGGCGCGGAACTCGGCCGCGCCCGACCAGCTGCTCCTCGGCGAGAACCAGCTCGAGCCCAGCGCCGGCGCAGCCCTGGCCACCGCCGCGTCCGTCCTCGACGGTGAGTCAGAGAAATTTTCAGTGCCCTCGAAGTCTGGTAATTTTGACATTCATATGAATCATTTGAGCCACGTGCACTCCAGGCATCTCTAGTGCTTCGGCAGATTTTCATGAATTCCCGGAATCTTAACTGTGTCTTATGAACACAGTTCGTGAAATAATGAGAGAACACGTCAGTCACTGCGCCAAAACTTGCAGCTTTCACGTGCAGACCTAATTTGGGGACTAGAGCCTAGATAAAAATAACGCTAAATCACTCAAAATTTTTTCATAGATCTGGAACATCACGATCTTCTCTGTGATGTTCCCGGCCGAATGACTTATTGATATAAGTGTTGAATTGTGACGTATTGATATAAGTGTTGAATTGTGACGCTCATTCACACAAAATGATTGCGATACTGATGAAGGGAAGCCGCAACGTCCGGGTCACCAATCCTTGCCAAAATTTTCTTACAAACTCATACTATCTGGTTTGAATACGCATATACCTTTTCTATATCTCCGAAATGGAGGGGCGGCCCATTCGACAGAGATGATCTAGGTTCTTCATTCGCCAGATGATACAAGGCTGTAAGAAAATTTTGGTTAAGATCCTTGACCCGAACTTCTTGGCTTCCTTTTGTTAGATGGATTCGAAAGCAGCCCTTTGTAACACTTGTAATTTGTTCTTTCCGAGAACGCCAACGAATCTAACTACGAAACTCAAATTTTTCTTCTAGCTGGCGGGAGCGATTCGTCGAGACTGGGTCGGGCCAGAGGAGCCTTCTCCGGTGAGTTCCAGCGGGAGCCGCTCCTGCTCGAAGGAAAACGCGCGGAGAACAAACAGGAGTCGAGCGTGGTCCAGATTTCAAAAAGTGGCATGAACGTAACCGAGATCGCCACCATCACTGGAAGCTGCCTCGCAGTAATAGTCCTCCTCAGTACAGTCGGAAGCTTTGGTTTCATCATGTACAGGTACTTTAAATTATTCTTAGTACCTTCAATTTTCTGCCAATGATTCTCGTTCCGAGGCTATAGCAAACTCGTCTCTCTGAAACTGCTTTAATGGCCGGATTTATTTTAATATTGACGAATCAGGTATGCCTTATTTACACGATTTCATTTTCCTCTTTAGACGGAGATATCTCAACCCACCTCAAACACTAAATAGCGACAAATGTAGCAATCCCGATAGCTCCGGCTACATTGATGATTCTACGATGCGGGTAAGTGACAGTTGTTCAACAATTACACAATCTCTGATTTTTATTTTTTAAAAAATCACGGTTGATCATTTCAAGAGATACGAATCCTTCTGGTAAATTATATCTAAAGCTCAGAAAGACTCATCAAAATTTGACAATCGGGACATTAATTGGTATATTAGTCGCCTATTGATTACAATACTCTCATTGTTCTTTTTCGATGCTGTTATAAAGGAGAGTAATTTCATGGTAAAGAGCTTAAATATGCCTCTGGTGCAAGAAGAAATAGCTCGAATAATTGGAATGAATCGATACAGTTACATAATAGTCGCAAATAAAAGTTCTCATCCCATAACATCTACTTATCATTTCTTCCAGGATAATTCAGAAGAGATGTACAGCCTGGATAACGACTCGTTCCTGAATTCACTGGAGGCTATGACGATACAGAATTATTGGACAGATACTGTGAAGCACACAAAACTATGACAAATCGCTAGTTCCCCCGCTAGAAACGACGTGAAATGGAATATATTTCTGAAGGAATAGATATAGTGACAGTGAATTCGTCCATAAGATATTTTTTCAAGTGACTATAAGCGATCCTGGTGATCTGTTTAAAGAGTTTTGAATTTTTTGTGACCTCACGTCACCTTTACTTATCCTGCGTGTGACAAATGTAGCGAAACATTTTCCGCCTAGAGTAGATTATTGCCTCTCAAAATTAACTTAGAAAAATATTCTCAGATCAAAAATTTTCGTAATATGTATCCATAAAATTTCACATTAGCATTTTATACCAAATATTGAAAATCCGATATTATTCTACATAGATGAGTGCAATACTTTGACGTACATTGATGTTCTAATCTATCCAAAAGACGGTGAGGACAGCCGCGAGTCCAGAACAAATGACACATGAGTTGAAAGCTCCGACATAGCGAACAGTATATCTTTTGTTGAAAAAGTTCATGCTCTGGGGATGAATTTGAAAGCAGGTGTGACTCGAGCACAAAAAAATGCAGTGAGTTTCCCTCAGAAGATTCACTCTATCACATAATTCGTTTCCCCTTTATTTGCATGGAGAATGTTCTTTTTCAGTCATAGAAGATGTGATGATTCCACAAAAAAGCTTTTTTATACTTACGCTGTAGATAGTGAGAGGAATTAAATGTGTGAATTCTAATGTATAATTGTGATCACGAGAAACTGCGAATTAGTTTTACAGATTTATTGATTTTGCGCAAGATTTGACAAAGAAGTAGTTCTTCCTAAGTATTATAATCTACATATCATATCGATGACGATTTTGTTCTTCATTGTATTGCAATCTCATAGTATTTGTCATTGTAATATTGATTATTGTGCGAGATATTGAATCAGAGTGAGGATAATTCGTCATTAATCATTTTTATCAAATAAAATGAACTTTGTCGAACACAAATATTGATGTTTAAGTTCTTATCTATTCAAACAAAGTCATCCAAGTCTGCTATGATTTTAGCAACTGAATGAATTATTCCCACCTTCAAGAGAAATCGGCTCGATGCGACTGATGTAATTAGACGTCATCAAGTGTATCATTTCTGTACGTAATAATACATAACAAATCAATTCTTGGAGCTCAATTTTCTGTGATACATTCGGTCTTGGTTTTTGTCACGTAGAGATAATCTATGGTATCAGAGATACCGTTTTGATACCATAAATTACTCAAAATCCCAGGCCGGGGTGATCGTAATTGTATTGTTGAACTATTTCACGTAGCATCTTGGAAATCAACCAGTTTTTTCATATTTTTCTTCCATTCGTAAAGAAGTACTAGGAGAAACAAATCAAATGGAAGCAAATGAATATGTCCTCTTACAAGATCACTGATTTCGATTTATTTGAGATATTGATCGGACTGGGAGTAAATGCTTACAAGTTTGGACTCAGCATGTGATTGATAATGTTTTGCTTGAATAGTAGTTTTCGATACAAGGGCGGGAAAAATGTTAAGTTGTTAGTCTTACGTCTCGGCACCTGCTCTTTCGAGCTCTATTTAGACGGTACGAGGGCGAGAAAGTTGATTTCCGTACCCCGAGCGATATTTTCAGTCCCGAGCCAAAGACGAGGGTTGGCATTATCACGATGATGCGCATTTCACCCACCCGAGTGTCGAACACTATTTTTTCGTCTTTTGGTCTGGGAAGGAAAGTCGAAGAATTAGGTGGGAATGGCACTTTTCCAGGACAGACGACGGAAAACTATTTTTTTCGACCTCAACTTGGTATACTTCGGCAGAAATTAGAGAGAAAAATCAGTGAATTCTCAGTATCTCCCGGGAAATTTTTTCAACGATTTATTTACTTGTAGATTAACCATTCAAGTGAGACGACCATTGAGAATCTAGGGGATCATCGATTGAAAG
The DNA here is from genome assembly GCA_030522705.1 of Eretmocerus eremicus. Taxonomy (NCBI): domain Eukaryota; kingdom Metazoa; phylum Arthropoda; class Insecta; order Hymenoptera; family Aphelinidae; genus Eretmocerus; species Eretmocerus eremicus. Next base: position 6,108 of record JAPYYZ010011642.1, on the reverse strand, counting down.
AAGATGAAATATTTTATGGTTATTTTCCGGGATTTCATTGCTTCAAAGTTATTTGAAATGAAAGTTGTCAACTGATAGAATCTTTTATTCTAGATTGAAGAACTTATCATGCCCGTGAAACTATTTCGACCATGAAGAGTGATTATTAATTTATCACGGCTTATGGTTCCCCATCTGGATTCGATTTTAAGTAGTTAGGTCGGAAAGTACTATTTTACCACAACGGGATAAAAGTACGTGATTTACCCCCAGGCGTGAAGCGGGAGTGCCACGTATTTTTGTTCCCTCGTGGTAAAAAGTATAATATGCAACTGGGGAGTGAAAAGGACCACCCCCTCGGCTTCGCCTCAAGCGATAATACTCACCCGGAAAGTATTGGTTCTCTTTCACTCCCTGGTTGCATAGTGTACTAATTCTTCCACATTCTTCTTGCCTCTGGAGAAAATCTACTGACAGTTCGTTTCAAGCCGTGTTCATGAATGAATATAGCATTCAGTCGAGCCCAAGATAATCTGAATTTGGGTAATAGTATAAATGTGGAACGAGATTTCATTCATGCTCAGATAGCAGAACCTGATAGTTGCACAAACCTGACAGATTTTTGTATTCTAACACTGCCATCTTGGCCGCTTTAGAATTAAAAAAAAATTAGGAGTAACGAAAATGATAGCTAGATTATTATGTAGAAGTTCAGACTTCAGATATTGCAAGTATTTCCAGAAAGGATCGTCATGGTTTACAAGCGATAATCAAAATTCACCAAAGTGAAGTCTAAGTGTGATGGAAGCCGTGCTGAATAAAATAAGTAATGATAACAATAATAATAATGATGATAATAATAATAACAAAACGTGTCACATTCTGCTAATCATGCAATCTCTGCAATGAGCGTACCTCGTATTTCAGGCAAATGGAATAGCGTGCTCTTATGATGTTTGCAATGCTCAGATTATCAAAATTAAAATGTTTAGAACCCCTCCAAGAAGAAATTCGCATTTGTAAGATCTAGAAATTGTTTCATTATTCGACTCTCGACGCGTTCCTTTTCGCAATTTCTATAACTTAATAAAAAATGCATGCCAAGAAACTCTGACTCGTCAAATATTTGTATCCTCGTGTTATCGTTATTGTGAGGATGAATTGATTAATCTATTTTATAAGTCAATATGGTGCTATTGATGATTCATGCGACACGACAGTTTAGTGATTTTGTCACTTATTTGCACAGACATATGTCTACGCTTATTTGAGGTGTCTGTGCACGGAATGTCATCCACAATATAAACATCCAATACCCGTACCAATAGACATTTTTTCAATGTTAATGACTCAAACTATTGCACAATGTAGTCACATTAGTGACGAATCTGATTATCAAATACTAAATTGATGTCTGAATCACTTTAGTTGACAATGTATGTGCAGGTACTCATGTGGACATTTTTTATTTACAGGGATCTTTCACATCCAGCAACACTATGTTGACGCATGAAATCGATCGGTAGCTTCACCCTTTCGACTCATTATCAGTCAATCTCGATGTTCTTCAGCTCGTTCAAATTCCCCCGAATCTGAAATTGCGAATTTCAATTCTGTACCGCCAATCGTAATAAAAGTACGAACACTAATTGTGAAAGGAAGGGTGTGTTGAGTATTGCCGACTGTAGGAACCTCTATGAGCGAGATTTGTGTGATCAAGACTCCAGTTAAAAATAGCTATTGGTTGCAAAATTGATCCAATTGACCACTTTCTCAACTCAAAATGATTAGATAGAAGTACAGATTATTTGAATGGCTCTTCAACAGCGAATTCTGGTGAACAAATTCCAAGTGAACAAATTCATGAAGGGTGAGACAATTATAACATCGAGTGATTTTGAGACTGCTCGCCGGTCCTCAGCTCGATCTAATATGCTAGTGACGTGATCATGTTTGTATTCCTGTGAGAAACGGAGATTAATTTGATACTACACACATAATTCCCCACGTGTAGAATCGAATAGAGATTTGATATTGATATTAATCGCAACAATCCGTAACATATTCGAAGCACCAAGTGTTGGATATAATGCAGTAAACGCACTTTTCTTGTTAAGCTTCTATTGCAGGATAACAGTTGAATCAAATGATTTAGAACATTATCGGTTTTTCCTGCCACTTTATATTTTGCATATTAGTGCGACGTTTCAGCTTATATTCTATAGTCTTTCCAAACTTAGAATGTGATAGGAGTAACATGAGTCAAAACTGAGAGATCTTGATTGCAATATCTACAAGCCTAGCTTGGAGTAAATAATTAATATATGAATCTCATGTTTGACACAGAATTAGCTATCCAACAGATGGCGCTGTGGAGTCAACTTTTATCGATCTTTCAGTTCCTTTGGGGAGGAAATTCCATCATTCTCTGGTGATAAGCATTTATTTTGAAGGAGTGTGGTCAAGTTAGACCCGCTTTAGGTGCAACTTGCTCTTGTCCAGATCCGAATCATTCTACACTTTTTTATAATCCTAAAATTTATTTTACTTCCGATCGACTCCTCATAAGTTTATCTGAGTATTCCTGCGAATTTTAGTACTTGTTCAAAATCTCTCAGTTGTTTCATTTGAGAATCAAAGATTTGTAGTCTCTCTGAAAACCCCCTTTTTTTCATAAATTTGCAATTACCTGGGTTCTATTCGGTCAAATGAGACTCGAATCCAATTCATTTCATAGCTTCTTTACACTTTTGAATGATACGAGTAACTTTGATCATCCTCCACAGACGAGAGAAGTTATAAAACATGATTGCACTGTGGCAGAACGATTGAAAAATTACTTTCAATTAATTAGAGAGTGAACAGAAAATCGTTTTTTTGTCGGAAGTTCTGTACAAAGTGGTTGGGAAGGAAAAATCCGAAGATCACCAAGTATTACGTAAAATGTTGTGATTGTGCAAAATTTGGAATATGCTTTGGACCAATACAAAACCGTTCGCAAATACTAGAGAATAGAAAGGAGCGCAACTAGGAATTGAGGAAAGAAAATTAGTTATGAGTCTTGATCAATGCTTCAAAAAAAGCGTCACGCTGGATAAGGGAGTGCACGTGATTCACTGCTCGGTCCCTGGATTTTCAAGATCCTTGAGCAGTCGTTATGTCCTCGAAAGATTCGCGAGTACCTTGATAGCCTGTTGTGCTTATATGGTTAAAAATCGGCGAGCCACGTTATGCTGCTCTTGACCACGGTCTCTTGACCAACGCTTGTACTCACAAAAACATTTCTGAGACAGCCATGCCGTCATACTCGCAGAGTGTGTTTCATCACCCGCTTCACTTTTCAACTCTTCCGCATCAATCCCCAACTTTCCTAGCCAGCGGTTAGGATTGTTGGTGCATTTGTGATTCTGCTTGGTGCTCTCGTCGTTTATCGTGTTTCTAAATTTGAATCCACAATTTTGAGACTATCTACATTAATTGATTGGTCTATTGAAACCTCGTGGTAGGCGAAAGATTGAAGCTTATTTGCGCATCAGTACAAAGAAAGTAAAAGGTATAAGAGGCTCGACAGTACGTTCTTTAGAATAAATATGATACATGGGTGAATCCGCGGAGAACGATATTTGGAAGTGAACAACTTGATCAGTCGATCTGAGATTACGAGGCTCGTGAGGTTGATATTTCCTTTAAATGAATGTATGAGACAGGTATAAAATACCTTCTAGCGGCGCACAGATGACTCAAAAAGTCTATCCAAATTTCTAAGAATGATCAGTTGGTGACCTGAAGGATTACATGCCAAAGAGCGGTTTCCGCAACTACTTGAATTCCCGAATAATTTTGTCGATTCAGAGTGTTAATCGAAGATATTTTCCACGTCTTTTGGGCGGATAAAATTAATTCCGCTCCTTATAGGTGCATATTAGCGATTCAGCCATGAAATTGGCGAAAGAAACATCGTACCCGTATTTGCTCATAGCTTCAAAACGGTTGGGCCAATCTCAACTTTGAAAAATTCGTTTGGAAGAGGTGTTGTAAAGCTACCAACTATCCAGTCGTAGAACATGCCCACAGCACTTTGGCTGCCCTACAAGCTAAAATTGACAAAAATGATAGATTTGCAGGTGAATTATTTGATGCATTGGTGGAAAAATTTGCTATCGATTTTTTTTTCTGTTTCTTTTTGCCTTTGGCTCGGGCCAGAAAATATGACCTAGAATATATGAAATGAGCCAGAAATATATAAAATGTGGTTTGCGAAAGTCACGATTTGCATCCTTATATCAAAATATTCTGATAACACTTTGGATCACGGAAAACAAAATTTTTTTATATAAGATGAGCTGTAAGAAATAATTGGTATGGTGAAATGATCAGTGAGAAAACTCAACTTCTATCGAAGAAAACAGATGAATTTAAATGGTAAGCACGAGTTCGGCACGATGAATGTATGCGCTCTTGTTGGATATGAAACACTAAATTTCTCCCATTCATAGCAGTAAATACCATGGTGAAATTGTTTTTGTTCTTGAAATAAAATCGCGGAGGAACTCTTTTCCGATCTTTAAGGAGTGGTGACTAGCGACTGATTGACGTTCCCAGTTTTTGTAGGTGAGAATTATTTCATTCCTATCTACGAAAACTGGGAACGCCAATCAGTTATAGCAGTAAAATTTAGCACGCAACGCCATGATATTTGAAATAATTGAGCTCCAGAACTTTGAAAAAGATATAACGCTATGTCTCGTACGAACATAAGCCGAAAACATAAAAAGTTACGGGATGCGAAGCTGACATCTGGAACTTGTTTTTGATGATAACGTCTGAGAGCAGTCTTTGAACGTAAATCTAATACTTGCATCAGTAAAAGCATCGGAAAATATGTTAACCGTGAGATGGTTTGCCTTATTCAAGGACAATTTTAGGGTTTACCCGGGACCACACACGAGATATTCGAATGTTGGTGAATTGACCATGTAGATTTGAGAATGCATCTGTTGTGGGTTGACTTATTTGGATGAATACTTACAATTAGTTTTAAGAAGTGACGATATGGTTTTCGGTTCGTCAGATAATCAGAATCTCACACTTTCCAGACATGAAAGTAGTTATCCCAGAGATGTGTAATTATTTTGATAAAGTATCACAGAGGACTCGTTTGAAGAGCTTTGCATAGCAAGGACACTTGTCTGCGGAGGTCAGTGGTGGAGTTCAGGCGTTCATTGGGGTACGAGTGACAGCTGTTTCTGTAATCTCAAATCCGATCGCGTCGAGCAATTTTATGTATATGTTAGAAGGGACGCACATGTTTGCAAAGCTTTGACGTACGACCGGCCATCATCTCAGAATGTCGAGACAGTTTACATGCACATCTTGCAGTTGACACCCGGCTACGAGACGCGTGCAGATCCGGCCGGCGCAAGTAGTGCTTGCAGCGAACAGTCGGACACGAGCCTCTAGCCGATGAGCAGGCGAAATGCAAAAGGGAAGTGAGCGACGAGACGGCATTACACACTCGGAGCGCGAGTCGCTTGCATAAGCTGCAGCGCAGCGCGTAAAAGTGTCGCAAGGATGGGCGAGCGGCGAAGTCGGCTGTAACGCAGCCAGCCGCGGGAGAAAGGAAAGAGCGACGATCAAGAGCCGCATAATAATAAGTTAATGTCGCGCGGGTGCAACTGAGTCACGCTCGCGGTGTCGATTATGCTCGACGGCGCCCTCGAACTCGCTCTCCCCGCGAGCCTCAAGTTCACAGCCCTCGCTCGAGCGCGCCGCCGATTTATTCAGCGCGGCCGGAGCAAGTGCGGCGCGCGGACCATTTTAGGAGTACGCGCCATCGCGGGCAAATACGGTCATTGCGCGAAAATGGCATGGACGCGAGAGGAGCTCGCGCTGGGCATACCGAGCGCGAGATGGATCGCGCGACGCGATGATGAGGTCTCGGGGGCGCGCGCGACCCTGACACGCATTGCGTCCCTCCGCGAGCGCTGCGTTCGCCGCGCCGCGCGTCGCGAGTCCGCCGCGCCATATCGCTGAAATTTTAGGCGCGTTGTTATCGCAGCGCAGCTGAGCGATCGCGTCTGTGGTCACAGCTCGCGAGGGAACGCACAGACTTCCGACTATTGAAGGATA
>JAPYYZ010011641.1:0-12425 GCA_030522705.1 Eretmocerus eremicus | reverse complement strand
GCCAGGGCCGGCGGCGGCAAGAGGCCCGCCGGCGCCAAGGGCGAGGCCGGCGGCAAGCGCGCCCCCGGCACGACGCGCACCTCCGTCACGCGCAGCGAGATCCAGGAGTACTGGATGCAGGGCTACGAGCACGTGCAGCGCACCGACAAGACCACCGCCAACATCGAGCAGTGGCAGTCCGCGGCGATGAGGAGCCTCGAGGAGAAGAAGGCCAACGACGCGCGCTGGAGCGACCTGTGGCGCCAGCAGAAGGAGCAGGCGCAGCAGGCCCAGCAGCAGCAGCGCGACGCGTCCCTGTCGCGCTCCACGTCGTCCTCGGCGCCCGCCGGGCCCCCCGCGACGACGCCCTCCGCCTCCACCTCGGCGCCCCAGCCCCAGCCCAAGCCCTGCTCCAGCAAGACCCTCGAGCCGCTCAGCCAGCTCGCCTAGGTGCGCAACTAGCTGCGGGCCTGCGTCGCTAAATACATATCCCGGAGGTGGCTTCCAAGTTTTCGACCCTGTATACGAATCACAGCGTGGCTCGCTCGGCGTGGCGCTCAGTTCCAGTGGCTGTGTCCGCAAACGATTGACGGACATACTAGCTTCGCGGCTGACGTTAAACGTTCAATCTTTACTTCGCGCGTTTCTCATGTGAAGCTTGCAAAAGCTCTGCCTAATGCCGCTGACATTGCTCTTGCCCAAGCTGACTGGATGGATTCATCTGTGCATAAACTATAAATGACCTCAGCGTCTCTCGTAACTGACGATGAACCATTCGATGGTGACTGCTCCTCATATAATGAGTGAAAGTACGCGAAGGTTCCATCTGAAAACACGTCGGCTAAGACTCCAGAATAACACGAATCTCAATCTGTACGAATAATTTATCTGCCACGGCCTCCACGATTCATGTAAAAATGTTTACACTTTCTTGATCGAAAACCGACAGAATACTTTCGACTGTTCAATTCATTTGAAGACCTCGAATTTTCAACATAGTTCAAGAAGTTCTCATCTTTGTAATCTGCATACGTCTTCTTGAGGAGAAATGTGTTGGAAATGATAGTATTGTAACAGAGTTACATGATACACCATAAATATTTGCCACGATGATTTCAAAGTCGTTTCTAATTGTTATAAATCGCAAACATCGGACTTTTGTAAAAATAGCCTATGTAAGGAACAGACATTTTCCATAAGCTTCTTGACTCTTGCCCCTTGTTTATCTACAAAGTATTATTCTAATGGCCATTCGTTTTTGAAGCGAGTATACAATATGCAGGATATATTGTGACGATACCTCCATTTTTCAATCTCACTTCAGCACTATATTTTGCACTGACGATCTTTGAACCACTTAGGAAACATAGGCTCGTAGAATTTTGAATCGCAATATTTACCTTTGGAAATTTGAATTTTTTCAGGTAATAACAGCATGATTCTTTAGATTTAATGGTCTTCAATCCATAAAAATAGAAACGGTTCGTGTCTCTCTCTTCTGAACTTTTCGACTTTATCAACATTTCGTATTCAACAACTCGAGAGGAGGCTCTTGATTCATTACACCGGCTCTTGATCTCAAACATGACCAATTTAAAAACAGTGAAATACGCAGTCTTCAGTAAACGAAAACCCCACTAGTGTTACCTCATTATACCACAATTTTGAGATATGCGCAAAAAATCTTTTCGCTAATCCTTAATCATTCTGAAAACATCAAAGTACTGAGAAGTGAAAGCGTCTAGGTCTACAATTCTATTGAAAGTTGAGAAGTGAATATGGAGCATCCAGGAATCATCACCCACCAGGAAATATCATAATTATCATAGTTATAGTTTGGTCTTATCAAATAAAAGTACTGGTCGAACGTAAGGTACTTAGGGAGCGTACACAAACCACGTAACTCGAGTTTTCCGGGTTTTACACCCCCTCCCCCTACGTGGCTTGAATATGCGTTTTTTTCCTATCCCTCATACGCGGGACTTGGCATTTGGACATATCCCCCCCCCTTCTCTCTCTCCGAGCTTCGTGGTTTGGCACGCTCCTTTATGAAGCAAGATTACGTACTCTAAATTCTTAATTAAAAATTATCGCTTGAGTTGGATAATTCATTATCCTTATATTGTGGATATTTGCCATCAAGAAACCTCAAAAGTATTCAAAAGATCATCGGGATATTAAATAGAATATTTTCATATTTTGCATGTACATAGACAAAAATACGTAAATTGAGTGACTCAATGTTATTCCGGTTTTTGGTTGAGTCAAGCTCATTGAATCAAAATTAAAATTTGCAAAAATCAATGACGTAATACAATCAAAACTAGGTGTATGAATTAAAAATCTTATTCGCAAAATCTAATCAATGGATACGTGAAAAACCATCTCTTTATTTTTGATTAATTATGACACTGTCCATTCTCCGAGTAGGGTGATTTTCTGATCAAAAAATTTCATCGATATTCGCACATTGGGACTTCCGCAGAAAAGTTATTCATAGCTCGACCACTATTTATCCTGCTAGAATGACATGTATTTAAAGATCTAGTTATAACTCTTTCCAGATCTGGATTGTATCGTGGTAAAACAAGAGGCCACACCAATCTTAAATCACTCTTACCTTGCACTGCCTCTTATGCGTGCTGAATTTATCTCTGTTTCGTCCAATCTGTGAGTGAGAATATTCCTCTCAAAAATTAGTGTAAAAAGTTAGAGGATAGTAGTTGTTTGAATTGATGGACTTTTATATTCTTGTAGCAATGAGTTAATCTTATGGAGAAATTGTTTGACTACATTTTATAGTTACGGCGTCAGCAACTTCAATCGCTGGGATTAAAATCACGGCTTACGATTGAACCTGTCTAGATATCGTCGACCTGATGGTTCACTATCTTTTGTTCAAACATATTATACGTGTGATTTCATATTTTGTGTACTATAACATTTTGTAAATCAAAAGATAAGATACTCCTACCTATTTGCATTCTAATGCGAGGTAAGGTCTAGTCTCATATGGCAGCATTGCATGTCATTTGATCAGTATCATAGGCTGAAGAAGAAAATCTTGTGTTCGTACGTATATCATCTTGATATCAAATGTGGATATTAGGAAAATCAAGCAATTGAGAGTATAAATGAAAGGTGTTCAACAAATAAATTTGGCATTGCTACAATATAAAGTGGAAACTCGTATTTGGTATTGACCTCCTCGTCTAAGAAGAGAAAGATACAGAAACTTACCAATAAGAATGAAAACTTTTTTCTGTTCTTTCATCAGCTGAAAGAGCTAGAAAGTTCATGAAGATATGACCAGCACATGGGGAGATATTTTCTATTGCACCTTCTCATGTATAATTAAAAAAGAACTGAACATGCTTTTTATGACTATCGCTAATGAACAACGCGTTGTTGTTTTGTTACAAGTTCTGAAAACCGAGCTGAAAACAGAATAGTACAGGTCTCCAGGTGAAGAATTGAAAATGGTTTAAATCATGTCAGCCTAATATCCACCGTACTGTTATCACCTTATTTACTTGTATGCACGAAAAAAATAGTTAGTTGAGAAAATTAATGGCAACTAACTAGTTAATTGAGATTACCGCGATCACGCGGTGGCAACTAACACTAGCCAGTTGACTCGGTATTTGTTATACTTACTGAATAGTTGGTTAGATTTACCGACAGCCGCCTCAATTCCGCGCTAGCAAGTTAGATTTCAGTTGGATTCACAATTTTCTTGGTAAATGCAACAAATACCCAGGCAACCAACGCGCGTTAGTTTTCAACTACTCTCTCTGCACGAACCTGCTAAAATTAGGCTGAAAAATCAGTGATCGTGGGGCGACTTTGCTGATTGAATCTTTACTCATTTCGGCACTCTCAAGCTCCTCAAATCGAATTTCCAATTCGTGAGAGTCTATGAATATTGAATTATATGTGGAACATAGTACATTTTGCTACAAGGGCGTAAATTTTTTTTCGCATCACAGCGATGGGTTACCGGCTCGAGCCGCAGGCAAGGATCGGAATCATCACGAGGATGCGAGAAATAAGTCTACGCCCGTGTATCAAACTAGATTCTTTCTCTAGACAATCTGTGAGTGAAAGGTGCCAAACTGTACGCAAAGTCCACTTTCAGGCACAGAATGTCAAAAATCATATTTATAACAATTCAAGATAGAATTAGCACGAATGCAATTGTCTCGATTGCAGTATTCGATTTCGTGTTATTACATCGGGCTTTAATTAGCTTGGCATAACTGGACTATCAGTTATTGTGATCGAGTTTCGGTCTTCCTAGCCGCTTATGTCAGTAAAAATCCGCCATCCGAAACGTCAGTATAATAGTTGATTTCGTTAGTGGTTCTCGTCGCAGTTTCTGGTTTTAGAGTCATACGATCACTTGCTTTCCGAATCGCAAGCTTGCAAACCTTTTTCCGGGATTTGAACCAAAGTTATCCCCCCACCCTTGTACCAAAGTAACCCCATTCGATGGTACCCAACCCGGTTCCGTTTTGCTCCTCGCGAGGTTACACTGATCATTGACTCCCGATTGCAAGTGTACCTTTTTAAAATTAGAGCATTGCCACTTGATCTTATTATTGACGTTGAAAGGTCTGGAATTTTTCATGCAGTCACATGAGAAGATGTGGTCCCTACGGGCACAGTTTGGATTTAGCTTCCTCAGTTTATAATCAAATTCCATGTCGTCGACAATGAACTTCCACAGGATGGAATATTTAGTGCTAGATTTTTGGCTGGGACTGAGAGTATTATCGATTTTAGTAAGAATCGAACTCAAATTACGGATATGAAATTATTCTTCAAAAGAAGATAGATTTCTTTGAACAGTGTTTATCATGTGATGAATCCTCTTTTGTACATGAATACGATCAATTCGCGTCTCCAAATGACGGGGCAACTTTTAATCGACACAGGATTTGAAGGCAATGTCATCAAGCGTATTTACGGTAGTCCAGGGGCCACAATTGACACCAATCAAAGTGCTCGCAACCCCAGAGTCATTCAACGTCTATGTCGAACGACAAGCCCAGGTGCACAGTCTATTGTGTATGGACCATCGATCCTCAGAAGAACGGGAACAAGTCATTGATCAATACGGGAATCCGACCATAAATGACATCTCTATCAACAAAACGCGATATTGGATCTCTCACACTGCAAAGGATGCATCTTACTCTGCCTCCATCCGAAATACACAGGGTAGGTGGACATGGTGGCACCAATCAGTAAAACGACCCCCTCCCCCCACCCTTGCCTAGACCTATTATTCTAGTGACCTTAGTACTCGATGGGGTCCCTACAAGGGGGTCATGACACAGTCCGGGGCAGCCATTTTTTGCCCAATACTATCCACTATACCTATATCTGCGACTCATCGATATTATATGGTGAATAACACGGGGCTTGGGCAAAAAATGTCGTCCCGAAACCACCGTGTCTTGACCCCCTTCTATTGACCCTAGTACTCGAAAGGTAAGTGCGCCATCTAGGCCGTGTTTTGAATGATCTACCCCCCGACACCACAAAATGTTGACGTCTGAGACCTCGAAAAACAGAGGGCGCAGTGGCCATCCTAACCCGGTCGGCTGTACTAGGGAGGCTCCACAGTGGATACAACGCTCGATACAACGAGTATGAAGGAACAATCCACAGTTCTCGACGCGTGTAACAGTGCACGGTTCACGTCACGAGTCTCACTACATAGTTTTTTGTTTGTTGACACTTTCGATCTCTTTCGAGATTATTCTGTTGCTCATTACACAGTTAACCTTTAGAGTACCAACATTTGCGAAGGGATACCCCCAAGAAAGTTTGTGGAACAGGTGTTCAATATCGTACATTGATCAAGAAAGGATCGATCTAAGGTCGAGCCAATATATGCCGCCCTTTTCTCATCCGAGAGTTGGAGCCTTCCCGATATAATATTTCGGACGAGCTTCATCCCATCAGTCAAGCAACATGATATAGAACTGTACTCATTGTGACTTGCCGAATCTGTACCACTCCGCAAAAGTGTGCGTAAAGCACTAAAACCGCGTGTAAAGCAGTTGCTTTTCACACAGTCATCTCGCGCTTCACGCACTAGTATTATAAAGTAGTATATTTTGATACAAGGGCGTAGAAGTTGGATTTCGCTCGCCGAGTGTTATTTTCGGACCCGAGCCGAAGGCGAGGTTTTGATATGATTGACCAGGTACTCATATCTCGATTGAGTTCGCCCAAAGACCTTTGGGGCCGGAGCGCGAGTCTGAGCATCGCGTCAAGCCTATGTCTGAAGCACCGATTCGTGAACGGACGCTCATTGCAATGTTTAGGCAGTTAGCGAAGGTCGCGGGCTCACGGGAGTCACATAAGCGAGTTTCCCGTGTCAGTTGGCGCGGCGACGGCCCGCGAATGTAGAATCAACCGAAAGGCCGCAGCTCTCGGGCGAGCCGCCTTGGCTTGAGGTCACCGGCTCGATGTGCACAAGTGCCATGCAGCAGCTCGCATATACATACATGTGCGCATCGTCTCTTTCGCTCTCTTGTCCCCAGGTTGTCTCCCTCTCTCTTGTGCATCGTTGCGGCGATCGCGAGAGAGACGGAATGAGACAGACGGAGAGAGAGGCTGTCTGCCCTCAGCTCTCGGTCCGCGGCTCTTGGCTATGCAGCCCTGCCTCTCGCGCGTCCCTTATCTATCCATCTATATCTGCCCATCTTCATTCTCCCACACACCTGTGTGCTCGCTTGCTCGCACTCGAGAGAGAGAGAGAGAGAGCGCGCGCGTGCGCGCGGTGGAGAGAGAGAGAGAGAGAGAGAGAGAGAGAGAGAGAGAGAGAGAGAGAGGGAGAGAGAGAGATAGAGAGAACGTCTCTCTATACACCTATAAAATATAACGCGCAAGAGAGCCGCGCAGCGCTAATTCGGTCACGTGGGACGCTAGAGAACCAAGCGCATCGCGTACGTGAGAGAATATTCTGCGACCAGCTCATGAAGCGCGCATAGAGGGACCATGCAAGAGAGACTCGCGGTCCAGAGTCGACCTCTTGCGCGTCGCGTGAACCGCGAGAGAGGTCCTTGCGCGGAGCGCAAGGTGCGCCCCGCTTTGCCGCTGGTCGCATCGCTCCTCGATATGTGCCGATTTTGTGCCGATCGCTCGCTCGCGCATCCCGTTGCAAAACCAACTCGCGACTCTCGTTTAGCAAACGCGGGACAGTAGATGCGCATTCCATTCATCAGCGCTTCAGCCTCCGAGCGTTGTCGAAAGTGATATTGCTCGAGCGCGCTCCGAGACCGATCAGTTGCTCGCTCGGGCTTGAGACCGATCACAAGCGCATCCGTCACTAGTTTATACGGCTGCTGCATGTGTCCAATTGCGCCCCATTTGCATCATTGGCATCGACCGATCCGAGCGTGCTCTCGGTAGACCGCGAGGGTAAACGGTTCATCTGTGTATCCACGAAGTCTTCTTAGAACGTCAGTTCTTACCCAATGTTCCTGTATCTCGAGAATTTCAAGCGGAAGAGCGAACAAATTTCTCAAGGAGATGGTTTCCATGTATAATTGCACTTTGTTCGATAGCTATTCAACGCCAATTCCTCCCTTTCACACTTCATGGAATAATTACAGTTATCATGAATTAATCTTGGCCGCTATCTGGAGAACGATCAAGTGCTATTAGCGCTCGACAAAGCTATCCTCGGTGAAGAGCAAAGCTCCCACTTGGAGCATTTTACATTTTCATACGCTTGCGAGCATTACGAGAATCGTGCCAGTTTCGTATAGCCAGATACTTAATCGATCACCGGATATCTGATTTATAGTGAGAATGTAATAATCCTACCATTTATGCTGAAGGGATAGAAAAGTTCTTCGACTAATTGAGAGAGTTATTATTCGTGGGTTCCTCGACTATGAAAAAAATCTGTTGCAGGATTCAGAGTATCAGGTGTATATAGTTGAGCGCCGTTATTTCTGAATTTTCATTTACCGTTGCTTCGATCATAAACGTCCTATTTTTTACGAGGCGTAGAATACGATTGAGAAAAATCGGAAGAAGCTGGTAATCATGCCGCAACTATCATGCATAGTTTCTGTTAAATGAGAGCACTATACAGGCAGAAGACGTCTATTGAAATCATCTTGGAGCAAGCCTTTCATTCTAGAGAAATGATTTCCGACTTGAGACTCATTCCGTGGTGGTGCACCAAGTCTGCTCGAAGAGAGTCAGAATCAGTTTCATGGCTCTATGGTGGGTAAAACAGGTATTCTAGAAAGAAAAATGAAATGCGGTTTTTTTTAGCTAGAATGAGATTTTTTGGCTCATTTTCCCCCATTCGTTTTGATCTCTGCAGCGCATTGAGTAAAATTGGATTGAATTGAATTGATTTATTCATATTCAAGGGCTCATGGTCTTCTACTGTAGCAGTCATCACAGTAGAAATGCACGGGTATTACATAAATGACCCACAGAAAGAAGTAAGTGCTGGAGATCATTGGAGAACGATGGATTGATGAACTCTTTTGTATTCGATGAAAAAAGACGGAATTATTGAAAACTCGCACAAAAACAAGGTATACGATGGATTTCATGAATATCTTAGGATCATTACTCCTAATCGTAATTCTTTGGGTATCTGTACCACCGGTAGCACCAAATACACGGGCAATTCTCATAATGAAATGTGAGTTGAAATGTTCCAAGTATTTTTAAGACCACTCAGTCTCAACAAGAGATCTAGAAATCCGAGAAGAAAGCAGTTGGCACAAGTATCAACTAAACCATTTTGATAAGAGTGTCTATATCGAGCTCGCTCAATCTTCGAATTGTTAGCGATTTGATAGATTTTGTTGCTCAGTTATAATGTCAATGGCGCCTATTTGCAAGTATGCAGTCCATGCCAGATTTTTTCCAGCTCGATGACAAATTTCCAACGTAGATCTGCATGTAATCCATTGGAGCGAGATTTTGAATTTTATGGTTGCTTATCATAGTCGAAAAGGAATGTACCTTGACCCATCCAGGAGCGGAGGAAGTGCACTTGGGGCATAAACACAATTAGGTTGAATAAGACAGGGCGCCGGCCTGATGCCCATACTTACGAGGGGTACATACAAGCGATCAGTCCCACATAGTTGGCCTAGCGATCTTGCAAGGTGTCTCCGACGCGTTCCTCTCGCAGATAAGGCTCCCCAGCTATTCAATACGTATATCAGAAAAGCCCTCGTTCTCGGACAACACTTGTATCGGGAATCTGCGGCCGCAGCTGCTCCCCGAGAGATTCTCATCCGGCCCGCGCTCCGTATATAATGCCTTAATGAAAAGCTACAATTTAGCTCGGGCGCGCTCACGAGTGAGTTGGTGCGCTGTATCAGATCGCGAATTTTTGCCCTTCGCTCGCTAGCGCTCAAATCGGCCCCGGCCGCGAGGCGAGAGGGCAGCTGCCCCGCGGCAGAAAAGCGAGCGCCGATAAGTGCAGAGGATGTGTGCGACGCGGCCTAGCCGATGCACTTTCATAGCCTACACCCATGGCTGCATAGTCGGGCGCTCTCTGGTGCCCTCTCGGCCGCCGATGACCCTCTCTCCGTCTCTTGAAAGCCCGGCCAGTACCTCGGCTGCATTGCATGCACCCGAGCGACCCGCACCCGCGGCACATGTGCGCTACCAATGGATCGTGGCCACATCCTTGTGCCTCGCGCGCGATACAGTCGCTTGTATAACCTGCCGCGCGCAGCAGAGTATAGCTGCTACCTCACTTACTTACCCGCGACTCACCTCGGCGAACTTGGCATGTCCTATGCGCGACAATCGCTCCACGAGAGACGGAGACACTCGCCGCTCGTATAGCCGAGCGCTTCGCGCGACGTACACTTACTTATCGCTCGCGTTTTCATCTCGCCGCTCGAATAGCACGGAGGCTGTGTAAGCTCGCTCTGGCAGCTCGGTGCACCTCGTCGTCCCCTCGATGCTCATTCTCTCTCTCTTGCAGGTATTTCTGCCTATAACCCACAACGGCCGCGAGCATGCCTATATTTTACGACGCACTTTCTTTTCGCTGTTAATTCCGTGGCTTGCGTCGCCTCGCCGCTCATCTTTTTGCGCAAAATTCAATCTTGAACTTTTACCTCGGCTCCGCGCGCGCATCTAGCGCCTGTTATTAATTTATATTTAAATGAACGCGCGCGCCACGGCCGGGAAGCGCGACAGCGCCGAGTGCGACTCTCGCGCCGCTCTCACGCATTAACATCTCCGATGCCCCGCTAATATCGCAGCTCGTCGCCTCATTGCCATCTTCCGATAGGCCCAGCGGCTGTAGCACTTGTGCGTCTGTGTACTTCCCCCCTTCGGAGTCCGCATATGAACCCGAGAGAAACATTTCTCTCCTAGGAGCGTTTTAGTTTGACCATTTAAATACAATGTGCAATGCGCATCCGCAAGTGCATAAGGCAATTGTAGTGCTAATGCACGTCTGGAAGATGGGTTTGAAATGAGTCTGCATAAGCGAGACGGCCGATGCTCTCCACGATCGTTAAATTGTTGCAGTAAAAACTGCTCCGTGCTGCATGCATGTAGGTGACACGATGAGGTGACCATCTGCAAGAACCAAGGCAATTGATGATTGATGGTTGGCTTTCATGGTTTCTGAATCCATGTTTGCACTGGTAATAACTCGCTCATTCTGAGCAGGAAAGGAGCAGTTTTCTTAACCGCACATTGAAATGACCTCACTTTCTTGAAGTCAGGGATCAGTCAAACTCGAGATTGGAATCAGTGAGCTTACTGATACTGTGCGAACGGCGAGAGTTCGCCAATTGCTAGTCGAGGATTTGCCAAGAATTCAGGGTCATTTCTCACGGCTAAGAGGTGCATTGGCGGTGTGAAAATGGGTAATTAGGATATATCGAAAAAACGACCGCTGCGTGGCGTTGATGGCTTTAAGCTGACAGATACATGCAATATTGATCAATCGTGTGCATCGATGAGGACCTCGCACACTTTCTTACGGGACGCATACAAGTACGCCAGGAAATACGGCCAGAATACAAGGAATTGGGATCAAATAGCTATCCACCCGGGAGTGCGAAATTTTTCCCTTACACTCTAAATCTGAAATTGTGGTATACTACAATTTCAATACGTCAAAACTCGGGCACAATTGAAATTGCGATTTTGGGCCACAAAATCAAATTGTGGGTGTCTACAATTTCTAATAGGGATGAGTAGAGATTGACCGGAATACTTCCAAGAACCGTCTGAATGTTCTACCGTGAGTCAAGGTCTACCACGAAACGATTAGAATGGATGACACTGGCTAACCTCGGTGTCCCTGATTTTTAGATGTCATATATGAATTCCCGGTCATGTCTCACAAACACGAATTCGACTGTTCAGTCGATTCTTTGGCACATGAACTTCAACCTCCCGAAATTACAGAACTGTCCTCGCGGTAATTCTTGAGTGGTTATGGAACTACGGAATTACCAAAAAATTACAGAAATCTACCTGTCGGTAGCCGACATAGCTTTACGGGTAAGAAGAAGCTCTACTTTATCGACATTCATCATAATTGATTTAAAATGAAACAAAACAATATTTCGAAATGGTAAATTCAAGCTGCCCTGCGTGTCGGTAGAATGAACCACTGGGTGAAGTTTTGAAGCGATCCATTCAAAGTGTTTGGAGTGATTTGAACTTTAGTGTAATTACAATATATTTGCAGTGTAGTTCAAATTACTCCAAGCGCTCTAAACGGATCGCTTCAAAATTGTACACAGTGGTTCGTTCTAACGATACGCAGGGCGGCTTGAATTTACTTTTTCGTAATGTTGTTTTGTTTCATTTTGAATCAATTTATAATGAAAGTCGATGGGTAGAGCTTTTACATGACCTAAATAGATTCCACTATAGCTATCAGCTTCATGATTTTTGACGCTCTTTCAGAATCAGTGAATCTCGACCTGAAACTTTTACCAGGGATGCTCACCGAGGCTATTGAAATTCACAACTTTTTTTGCAACTCGCTGGTACACCGAAAGTACTGGATGAATCGTTCTAAAATTGTTGACGGTACTCCTCGATATCTTCAGATACCCAGGGTGCAGTCAAAATTTCCATAATGATTTTCGGGAAAGCAGGATAAGATGAGAACCAAAAACCTTTTTTTCTGCCATTCTTGTAATTTCCGACCTGCGAGAAAATTCTACAATTAGATGGAAATTAGTTCGACTTTCCGGACCTTTATCGACAAAGTAACGAATGTGAGTGGGATATTGTGGAACCCACCCGTTACTCTCATGTGCACAATGTAGAAAGTCGACGATGTAAGTATCGCCCGTCATCCTACCGGCACATTTTGAGAGGCCAAGTATGGGCCACTCCCATCTCATTTCGTGGTTAAGTTTGATAGAAGAAGATTTTAGGAATTGGATAACTTTGGAATTTGA
>JAPYYZ010011632.1:0-11272 GCA_030522705.1 Eretmocerus eremicus | reverse complement strand
TATATTGATGCATCCATAAAAATCACAATTCGGGAGAAATCCATTCGGGAAAATGGTCATTCGGGAAAAGATGAATTCGGGAGCATGCATTCGGGAGAAAAACAATCGGAGAATATGCCATTCGGGAGATGGTATTCGGGAAAATGGTCGGAAACCGAAAATTCCAATAGAAATCAAAGAAGCCTTCAGAGATTGAGAAAATGCCCGGCATCCGCATCAATCCTTCCTGGAGGGAGCGTCAACAAGGGGTCCCTCACTGCCCCCTTGAATTGCGAGAGTTTCGGGAGTTGCCGGGAGCCTACGGGGAGAAAATTCCAAAGTCGAGCGCATTGACTCTGGAAAGATCTTCGTCAATAGTCAAGTCGCATCCTTGGAACTTTGAGTTTCCGATTTTTTGCATCGGCCCGCTGAGGGCGCTTGCGGTGGTGCCTGGTGAACATTGCAGCTGAAAATTCAGGCACTCCCAAATGCATTATCTGATACATTAGAGGAACTGGAAAAGTACATTCCTCGCGAATCAGTACGTCACCACCCCAAGCCCTCCCTGAACGGAGCGATGTGCTCGTCTCTCCTTAGACCAGAAATATATCTAACACATGAATTGCTCAGTCGCTGCACCCGCGTCCTGAGTTCATCAGTGGCGTCAAGGTACACAATCGCGCAGTAGTTCGGGTGGGGTTGGACTGAGGTCTCGACCAGTCGAATTCGGAGTCTCGGTAGTACAGGCCCTAATGGAGTGCAGGCTATAGGGGGCCTCATTGAATTCCTTTGTAACTTGATTAAAATGCGATTTCCACGTCAATTCACTGACCGATATCACACCGAGATTTACAACCGTGTCATTGAATGGGTTAATTACCCATCTTGTATCTCAACCCCTGGTAAGTTCATCCTTTGCGAGTCTCTAACATTCCTCTCAGAACTAGAAAAAAAGTAGAGTAACGAGAGGGTTCAACTCATCTCGCGACCTCTGCTCCATTTGACCTTCACGTGACCTCTGGAGGTCTCGGTGAAAAATCCTCAAAGAATTGATTCCAACGTGGAATTTTTCGTTCTTTCGCATGCCGAGGTCAGAAATATGGGTTTTCGGCAAAAAACGAAGACCTTCAAATGACTTCGAAAATGAGATTCGAGGTCAAATTGCAGGTCACCATTGGACTTCTCGTGAAAAATCCTGACAGTTTACTATGCAACTGCATATACAAATATTGCGATCCAGTAGAGTGACGAGGAGATTTTACTCATTTTGCGACCTACTCTTCATCTGACCTTCTCGTGACCTCTGGCGGTCTCGGTGAACAATTCTCAAAGAAATGTATTTCAACGTGGAATCTTCCGTTCTTCCGAACGCCGAGGTCGAAAATATAGGTTTCTTGGCAAAAAACGGAGATGACCTTCGAATGACCTCAAAAATTTGATTCAAGGTCAAATTGGAGGTCACCATTAGATTTCCGTGAAAAATCCTGAAAGTTTGCCATGCAATCGCATGATTCAATATTGCGATCCAGTCGAGTTACGAGGGGGTTTTACTCATTTTGCGACCTCCGCTCCATCTGACCTCCACGTGACCTCCGGGGGTCTCGGTGAAAAATTCGTTAAAAAATGTATTTCAACGCAAAATTTTTCGTTCTTTCAAATGCTGAGGTCAAAACCATAGGTTTTCAGGCAAAAAACAGAAATGACCTTCGAATGACCTTGGAAATTTGATTCATGGTTAAATTGAAGATCACTATCAGATTTTCCGTAGAATATTCTGGAAGTTGGCCATGCAAATATATGCACAAATTTTGCGATCCAGACGAGTTATCAGAGCTTTTTTGCAATTTCGC
Organism: Eretmocerus eremicus; assembly: GCA_030522705.1. Taxonomy (NCBI): domain Eukaryota; kingdom Metazoa; phylum Arthropoda; class Insecta; order Hymenoptera; family Aphelinidae; genus Eretmocerus; species Eretmocerus eremicus. The sequence continues at coordinate 9,443 of JAPYYZ010011632.1, read as the reverse complement.
GACAAATTCCGTCATTCTTGGTTCTCTGGCCGGCGCGCATGTCAAAACGACGACTCGAGGGGAGGGAATTGAGATACGACATGTGATGACCTTCAATTTGACCTAGTTTCGTGGACACCCTGTTTCCCAACCGAACGACTTTAACATGTTCCGTAGCAATATTCCTCAGAAGAGTATCATTGCATCAGATGGAATATACGCGGATAGAATTCTGCGTCAATGTACATAGTCGTAAGAGTAAGAAATGTGAGTTTACGGAACTGAGAAAACCTGCAAGTTTCTGCGATGATGCTTATATCAACTTAGGGATCAGAGAAGCATCTCGAATTGAGAGCTCAGGTACAAAGTCTAGGGAATGGATGGGCCTATCGCGTCGAAATGTAGAACTATTGATCACTCTTATATTCGAGATATTCATATCTATGTACCCATCGTCTTATCTATTTTTATCTCTATCACATATGATTATACATATACTTATACTTGTATTATGTCTGCACTCGTATTGAAAAATATTGGTCTAGAATATTGATTGTTCTGAAGGATGATGGGCTATTTGTCTCATTACGCCGACTGTGTGGCGATTTCAGTCATGAAGTAGTTATGGGAGATCTGAATGCAGACCTGTTTGACACAGCTCATCCTGACACCAAGACCTTGACTGGACTGACGGAAGAACTGTCCTTGACAATTGTGCAGCATGGCGCGACTCACCAACACAACCCCAATGTGACTCACACATAGATTGATCATATTTATACAGATGAGAATGACACCATAACTGATTTTCATAACAGGTTACTGCTCGGTTTCGGCAAGCACTCGGTCATTGATGTCACGATAAACGTATTCATCCCTGCTCCGCCGAAAAGTTCCGTCACGTATGTGGATTTTCGCAACATCTCTGCGAAGCGGCTGAATGACCGTTTGCTACGCTGCGACTGGACAGCCCTGGAAAATGCTGGAACCAGTTTGGACGGCGCTATTGACTGTCTCAATGGAAATTTAAAGCAGGTTTTGAATGAATTAGCGCCTGAAAAAACGTTTCGATCTCGTAAAGGCGATGCTCCTTGGATTGGTCCCGAGTTGGAAGCGCTCATGAAGATGCGAGACGCGGCACGTAGGTGCTGGGAGCGAAACCCACGCAATCAGTCCCGGTGTCCCGAGCTCCGAAATGGGTACTTTCAACTCAGCAAAGAGGTCGACGTGCGCTTAGAGCAGGAGCGTCATTCTTCCCTTCAAAGCCATCTTTCAGACACTCTACAACAAAATGAGAATATATGGAAGGGAATGCGCAACCTCGGTCTCTTGCCCAAGAGAAAAAAGGAGGGACTCCATGGTTTCATCCTGGACGAGCTGAACGCTCGATTCGCGGGGGTTCCCTTCTCGCCTCACGAGAATACTGGGGAGGCAATGGACAAAATCAATGAGGCCTCAGAGGAGGGCTCCAAGTTCAAGCTTACGAATTTTCACGAAGTCGTCCTTCCCATCAAACATTTCTCCTGGCAGGCCCGCGGAGCAGACGGGATCCCCCGAGATGTGGTCGCGAAGGCACTCCCAGCCTTGGGTGATCTTATTGTATATATTTTCAACTCTTCTTTCGCTCACGGCATTCTTCCGGAGACTTGGAAGCAAGCACAGCTGATTGCAGTGAAAAAAACCGCAGCACCATCAGGGGTCTCGGACTTTCGTCTCATTGCGCTGCTGTGCTTTCTGTCCAGGGTTTTGGAAAAAATTGCTCAATACCAAATCACGGAGCATTTCGAGGGTACTATTCTACTGGATTGCTCCCAGATTGGTTTCGAGCAACATCACAGTACCCAGACAGCGCTGCTCAAGCTAACATACGACATCCGAGTAGGCATGGACAGGAAGAAGATCACGCTGCTATTATTTTCCGATTTCAGCAAGGCGTTTGACACGATTCCACCATCCAAATTCTTCAGTGAACTTCGTGAACTAGGCTTCTCGATATCGGCGCTTCTGTGGATCAAATCATACTTACAAGGTCGCACCCGAAGAGTAAGTTCACAAAATGGCAGTTCTGATTGGCTCACTACCAATCTGGGTGTTCCACAGAGTTCCGTTCTCGGGCCTCTACTCTTCAGCTTGTATGTCAATAACTTGCTCGGGTTGCTGAATGGAAAGTTAGCTGATCATCTTTTTTACGCGGATGACCTCCGAATTTATCTGCACGTAGATGAGGAGAAGATCAACGAGGAAAATGCTCGATTAAGGAAGATAGAACGACTCGTTGCTGTGTGGGCCGAGAGCTCTGGCCTGCGTTTCAACGCTGGCGAGACCAAGGCAATCTTTTTCAGTTTTTAGAGAAATGTAAGAGACCAGCAAAAAAAAGACTTGCCAGGGGTTGCGATACGGGACGGGGTATTCGTGCCATTCAGTGACACGGTCGTGAGTCTTGAAGTGACATTAGACAACGAACTGACGTGGAGACCGCATATTAATCAAGCCACTAATGAAATGAACAAAGCCCTCCACAGCTTGCGGTTCTTCAGGGCGTGCACTACTGAGACTCTCCAAATTCGACTAGTCGAGACCTCAGTCCAACCCTACCTAGACTACTGCGTGGTCGTGTACCCTGACGCCACTGACAAACTGAGGACGCGGTTACAGCAACTGAGCAATTCATGTGTGAGATACATTTTTGGTGTGAGGAGAGACGAGCACATCACCTCGCTAGGAGAGCGCTTGGGTTGGTTGCGTACTGATTTGCGGGAATGTACTTCGCAGCCCTCTTGATGTACAAGATCGTGCACATGAAAGAGCCTGGCTACCTGGTTGCAATGTTCCCCAGGTACCAATCCGAGCGCCCTAGCGGGATGATGCAAAAGGGCAAGAATTCAAAGTTCCGAAAATGAGAGTTGACTATGAAATAAACTCTTTCCAGAGTGAATGCTCTCGGTTTTGGAACTTTCTCCCTCTCGGCATCCGGCAAGCACCAACTTCGTCGCATTTTAAACGGGCAAAAAGAGATTTCTTGTTGACACAACCCCCACAAAAAAAAAGTCAACAAGACAAAAAGAAGTCTCAGCCCTTTGAATCATGGCTGAGACTTCTTTCGATCCTCCAACATGTCACGTGCAGAAATTGGGCGATTCAATATTGTCGTTTCTTGCGTGGTTAGGCAAAGAGGTTCGGGTCAGTTTCAATCTCTCAGGGCAGGAAAGACCAATGAAATCAATTCACTAGTAAACTTCTCTGTACATTGTTCATGCCCCACGGGACTCATTGTCCTAGGGTGATTGAATTATATCGATGAAAGAATCTCTCCCTCTCTCTTTCTTCCCTCGCTCGCGAGAACTTCTTCATGGTCACAGAATCGTCCTAGTTCCCACGAGAACTGGAATCCCCGAGAATTCTAGACTATGCTCACATAAGATCGGGCAATAGCAATGAATTTTCTTCTATATTCAATGAATCCTGAGCGAATGAATACATTAGCCACTGAGATACTGCATTCCTACTGATCCCAAGACGTCAAATCGTCAGGAGCTCTCTATCATGGCCTAGATCTTGAATTCCACGTAGTTACAGAAGAGAGTAGGTTTGGGCAACGATTCCGATACATGACTACTGATTCAATCTCGAGGAGCATGTATTTCACTGTTGGAACAATCCGTGGCCTGGGATATTTCAACCTCATGATTTCAGATAAAATCGGCCAAGATGGGAAAAAAACGCACCTTTATCATTTCATATTTGTTTTGATCCGGGTTGATGCCAACATGGGATAAAACTTTGATACCAGACGTTTTCTGCGAACGATCCGCAAGGGACATCGTCATTTTCCTATGAGTGAAAGACTCAGTGGAATGTGGCCGGAATGTGAGTTTCGTCCTAAACACGGCCTGACCCTGCAAACCTGTACCTTGCCTTATGTAGAGGTGATTGTGATCACCTTGGAGTGGTTGTTTGTATACGTCGAAGATTTCTGAACCCAGGTGAAGAGACATACTCCCGTCTGACCATCGTACAAATCTGGCATTGCTCCGTCTTCCCATTCTGCCTCCGTCATTGAGCACATCTTTCCATCTGGAGAGAGAAGAACAGATAGGTGGGTGAGATAGGTACTAAATTCATTGTTCGAAGAACAACTCCGAATGAATATGAGTAACTTATGAATACGTGCAGAGGATAGATAAATTGATATATATATACATTCCCTCCATTTTCATGGAGCAAACAATATAATCAGGTGAAAAACATGAGGATAATCCAAGAATTTTGTAGAGGATATGAACTATCACAGTGGTGACTAATCATTGGGAATAATATAACTTAAACGAGGGAACTATCTTGAAGATAGAGGAGGGCTCAGAAGAAAAGGAATCATCACAGATAGGGTATATCAGTCATGAGACCGATGACCACTACGAAATCGTCAAGAAATTCGAAGAACCCTGGAGAGGAGGCCGTACAGTCTATTTTCCGTCTACTACAGCCCTAGTTTATGCCATAATTCTTGCTCTGTGCATCTTGGACGAATCGGTTTGACATGATATCGGCCCATAGCTCAATTCTCCAGAATCTATTGATTCCAATGAGCATTTGTACATTGCTCTACCTACAATACAAGTCGCGATATTTCTGCGATGGTGGAGCTAACAACATTGTGGTTATGGGTTCTCAATACCAATGCAGAAATATCGCGAGTTGTATTGTAGGTAAAGCAATGTACGCATGCTTATTGGAATCAGTAGCTTCGAGAGGATCGCGCTATCGAGCGATATCATGTCCAACCGATCAGTCCAAGATGCACAGAGTATGGATTGTGGCAGGAACTAGGGCTGTAGCAGAAACATATCGACTCTAATTTTCCTCTTGAATCAAGAGAGTTTTGATCATTGATGGGAGCGTACAGGGAGAAAATGCCAAAAACGAGCGAATCGACTCTGGGAAGATCTTCGTCGTTAGTCGGGTCGCATCCTTGGAATTTGGAATGGTGATCTTCTGCATCACTCAGCTGAGGGCGCTCAGAATTGTGCTTGTTGAACATTGCGGCTGAATATCCGGGCTTTTCCGAGTGCATATCCTATATAGTAGACAAGCTGCAGAGTACATTCTCCGCGAATCAGTACGTAACAACCTCCAGCACTCCTTGAATGGAGCGATGTGCTCGTCTCTAATCGCACCAAATATGTATATCACACTTGAATTGCTCAGTTCCTGTGCCCGCGTTCAGTTCGAGAATCACCACTTGAAGGCTTTTAGGGTTGCTGATCACGAAAATGCATTTGATGAATCCGAGATAGTTGATTTAAGAAAGCGAACTAAAATGTTCCAAAACCTGCGTATTGCACTTCAAAGTATTATATTTGATGACAATATGATTGCAACTTACGCGTAATAATCACGGAAACAGTTCACCTCTTCCATGCAGAGTGGGACAACAATACATTCTTTGCACAAAATTGCTAATTCAATCATGAACGAATGGATTCGGGAGCCATCTGGCGATGGAGTCGTGTAACTATGATTGTTGGAGATATTGATGTTCTATGTATCTCTCTCACTTCATGAGTGTTCTCTCTCTTGTTCGACGATATGTTCTTGCTGTTGTTGGGGTGTCCAAGCTCAATGAAGGTGATCGTTGTGCGACACGTCTCTTGAGATATCATCCCAGACATTGATTCAATCAAGCCGGATTTGCTGCAGCACAAACAGCTTTTGCAGCGTGAAGACGATGCGAATCGATCAGGCGAGCCTCAGAGTCCCGCCATTGCCTCCGTAACGCCAGGCGGCTAGCCTAATCTTACGCTGACCTCCGTTTCGAGGTAGGTTTATCCCTGCAGACGCTTCTAGTGTCAAGAGATTGCTGCATAATCCACTGAGATTATGAGAATCATTGATCATCAAATGATGTCGCGTCACTATTTCATTTCACGATGATCAATAACTCGCAGACTTTTGATCTGAAGGCTCATTAGCCTTGTGTGTCGAATGCCCATGTTCTAGCAAAAATTACGAGATCCGTCCCAGATTCGCTCCATGTTGAGCGATAAGAACCATTGCGAATCTCTTGTGAAACTCAAAATGCAACAGAATCTGATGGGAGTAAATTATCACGTTACGACGGGCGGCAACAAGAAAGAATTGGCTAATCTCGTATCACGAGCATTCAAAATCTATGCAGCAATCCCGACTGGTTGAAGTTCTTATTTCAACTTCTGGTTGGACACAAAATTCAACCATATGGTTGAATTTATATTCGACCACTTGGTTGAAATTCAACCACCTGGTTGACATCCGAATACTTGGCTGGAATTCAACCACCTGGTTGAAATTCACCCGAGTGGTTGGAATTCAACCGACTGGTCGAGATTCAACCAAGTGGTTGAAATATGTAGGTAAAAGGATGAGCCCTGAAGGCCGGCTCATATTCTAGTTCGAGAGGAAAACAACCGTCGCGCGGAGAAAGGACTTGCGCGCGAGAGAAGAAATCTATAAGCTCGCAGGCTATTGATTGAGAGCCTGGCTGAGTCTCCATAGGATACGTGCGCGAAAATATGAAACCGAAGATGAATATTCCGTTACTTAAAAGTCCTTCTTCTTCTTTCGATTTTTTGACCGTTCCAAGTCCAAAGGCTCTTCTGCATGAATTATATTTGTTGATTCTATCAACAAAGGGGATTCGTGTTCAGAACATGATCGTTCAATCATCTGTCCCGGTGAAGGTAAGCCACTGTGAACAAATATCTCCTAAATCCTCGACAACGATGAGAGCTAGGACATCAGTTCGAGAGCTACCCACATCCCGAGGAGCCATCCGAACTAGCATCGGAAAATCCAATCATCTCGTTAAAATTCAACCACCTGGTTGGAATTCAACCGCCTGGTTGAATTTTTCATTCAACCAGTGGTTGAATTTTTGGTTGAAAGTCAACCAATTTTTACAGTGTGGATCTAATATTGCAAATGAAGTTCGACCATCCATCATCACGACTGTGACAATGCGTCAATCATCTGTAATTGAGAATGCGTCCAATTCATGCGACAGTGCGTCGAACTTATGGGAAAATGCGTCAAATTTATGTGACAATGCGTTAACTTTGCGCAAGCGTTAGTCGAAATTATGTGAAAATGCTTCACTTCATAACGGCAATGCGTCAAAATTCGATGGATGGCTGTGACCTATAACTCTTTCTTGAATGATCGTCATACTCGAATCTGCTTCTCATCAGCGGCAGTCGCTTTAGGCATCTTCGCTGCCGTCAAAGAGTTGGGGGTGTATTGTGCCCTAAGCTGCGCCTAAAATCATTTCTCTGAATATCTGTACATCAAATTCGTGATCATTCAATGCGCTTTGAATAATTCGGATAGCGTTGGTACAAATTGGAATCGTGTCAGCAAACTTAGCATTCTCTGAGAGTTTTTCAATAAACGTTTGTAGTTTTTGTAGTTTCTCCGAATTCTCACCCAGTTCTGCTTGAATCAGTCCAGCTTGATTCGCAACGAGCTCTGCGACGCGATGCGTGCCATTCACTCCCGTTCGAATTGGATTATCAAGCTCGCTTCTGGTTCGCCCGTCGAGCGTTCCAGAAATAATTTTCATCCCTCTTACCAAGGTCGACCGCTGGCGGGGATTTTCATGACCTGTCATGTTCAGTGTGCACTCTTAGTCCTTGATTGTTCCTGCTAGTTCTCTATGGATTGAATCCAATTCAAACACGTGGAGTTTGTCGGGGCAGGATGCGCTTCAGTGAACCCATGCTTCTCTGAGCGTGGAAGCTGTCTCGGACAGATGATTGAGTTCGATGCGCTGTACGACCCTCGACGTTTTTGTTGGTGTCAAAGATGGGCGATACCTTCTACGTACCTCCTGGTGATTGGTCCAGCATGGCGATAAATTCGTCAGTGCGCCCATATCCAACTGCACTCGAAAATTCATAAATTTTGTAATCAATTGAGATTATGAAACTTCTTTTCCGCGTATACACGATACACGTCTTGTCCGCAGGCCAGGGTGATTCCAAGCCAAGGCCGAGGTCGTATTGTGTTTGGATTTCTTCTTAAAGAGGGCCGATTTGATCATAAAATCTGGAAATTTCGGCGAGTTTTGCCTGCTTTTGTGGTGATTGATGGCATGAGTTAGACGTCTCGAATACCTCGTGGGTAAGCGGGAGTAATCCCAGAAGGCCGAGGACGAGTGCATTGAATCGTCGATCTCCGACATATTATCGTTGGGAAGAATACATTCACCTCGCTCCTTCTCTGTCTGTTCTCTACAGCCTCGATTTGAACTTTTAATCTCTTTCAATCTGCCAAAATCTCAACTTTGTCAATGAGTGCTGCAATTCATTGAATATGCTCCAAATCAATCGGTTTTTAGACGACGATCGTATGTCCCGAAGTAGTTTCGCTGCATGGGGTGCGCTAGAGATCTCGCTTTTCATCCAAGTAGAAGCGTAGGGTTGCGTAGCCAGTGCTGGCGTTTTGCATGGTCTCATTAACTACTGGGCCATTGGTAGCAATTTGTCTAAATCCACGCGATCCTTTGCGGAAGCCTTGAGGGATTCCGTGTGTGTTGCGTGCATTCGCTCGATGGCGCAGATACTCATTAGGTAATATGGAGATATAAGTTTCAAGTTTTACGTCTCGGCACCTGATTTTTTGAGCTCTATCCAGACAGCACCCATGTGCGCGGGGTTGAGTTACGCTGTGCCAGCGCATCAGCAACTGCCAACTACCGATTTCACCTCGGTCAGGGGGACCTACAGTTTGAGGTGGGTTCCAAACCACCGAGACCGCCGTAGAAAGCACATGAGAAAAATACTCTATTCTCTCATACTGTGTACGGTTTTTTCGAGACTGTGGCTTCGAAACGAGCTTTGAGCAGGTTCCAGTCTTCTTGTTTCCAGGAAATGTGGGTACAGCGATTGGAGGAATTGCCTGAATTCCCGTTGCGGACTTTAGGAAACGCTGAAACTCATGAGCTTGTTGCGCTTGTATTTGTGCGACTGTAATCGTTTTAGTGGATTCCGAGTTCGCCGCTCGGCCCAAGACACTTTGATTTGCTTGTGCAGGAGGTGGAGGCATCCATGATTGCAACGTAGCATGATGACGCGCGACGGTATCTTCAGCGTCCAAGAAACAATCCTCGATGGAGTATTCATGATCCGTCAGGAGAGCTCTAAGGGCGTACGCAAACTCATGACGAGCTTGAGACTCGACCCAATAATCGTTAAGGGGATCCGGGAGCCGTGGGTTAGTTACAAACTCTGCCGCTCGGCGGCGCTGCGGTCAGGTGGAGACTGGGTCGCGGCGCGTGAAAAATTACCTCAAGCAAGAAAAAAACCCAAATCACGAAACCGGAACCGAGTCATGAATGCAGATTAGACCCTTGGCCAACTCCTGGTGCATCCGGGGGAAGCGTGCGGCTTCTGGTCTTGTCAGGAAACGGGACAAGCGGGGCCCACTCGCGG
>JAPYYZ010011624.1:0-10488 GCA_030522705.1 Eretmocerus eremicus | reverse complement strand
TAAATATTAAATATTGAGTACATTCTATGAATACTGATTCAATCAGCTGGTTGACACGACGGCAGTGAATACTGATTTTTCAGCTGGATAATAGCTGATCCGCGCGGAGAGAGAAGGTTGAAAAATATCCATTTGAATCAATTGTCCGGTATGAGATACTCCTAAAAATTCAGAGGCTCAAAGCTGAGCTTGATTCCAGGTATCAGAATTGACAGTAGGCCTTTCATTCTTCCAAAACGAAATATAAGCAGATTCACTGAGGGTTCACGATATTTATTGAATTTACCCGTCAAGTTGGCTGATGACAGTGTTTGGCACCCTTAAATGGAATGAAAGTGACTTCCGACAACGCAACATTACCAATATTAAACGATTTCTCCCCCCAGAGAATATGAAGAAGAGAGGAAGTGAACTGATATTCCTTTGCTTCTGTCGATTAAAAAGTTGGCAACAGTTTTGCTGGCAATGTATGCTACTGTTGCTACGCGTTGAATTATACAGTCAACTCTCAAGCATAAAACCAAAGGAATCAACCGTGGTCTAAAGTAGAAATTCCATGTCGATGTCCTGTACGTCCCACGAATGATGTACGGAGGGTGTTGAGACACCAAATTTACTTATAATTTCGGTTGTCATTAACAGTATTACACTTCTCATTGAAAAAAAGGTACTTATAACTAAGTTGCCATTCAGAAGAAGCGAGAAATCATGTAAAGAATCCAACGACCGTCATCTACGATTTTCTATTTCTTCATCAGAGGGTATTCAATTTTTTCAGCTCTAATCTTCGCAACATTCAGTTGAAGTGAGAATTTTCGAACACGAGTCAGTTTCAAATTAGATGCATCTGCAACATATATCAATCAGAAGCTAGTCTCCTCGCGCTTGTACTCCCCGTACTTGTCACAAGTCTCACCGTCAACGATCTAAGGGAATATACCGGGCCAAAACATGAGTGGAGTTCAAGGCAGATCTCAACTTGATATATAACTTGAACCCTAAGTTGCTAGTGGCGTGAATTTGATCGCTCGCATTTCGCTGTGGTGTGAGAATCGAGAACTTGCTATCCATTTGTTCGTCTGATCCCATACTGTTCTCGGATGCTGAGATGATTCAAAAGCAATTGTGACAGAGGCATCAGCAGATGCAGTTCGCTCAGCAACGAGTCAGATACAGCGTATACATACGAGTATAGATGTATGATATCACGAGGAGCCGAAATATAGGTATAAAAATGCAAACCCTGAAAAAATTGAGATCAGTCGTTGACATGATGAGTCTTGCGTTCATCAACAAACTCTTATACTGCGAGAATCTTCAATTCTAATCGAAAACTTTGGTTGCGTGGCGACCACATTTAGTGAGAGATATTCGAATCTACGCATTTTCCCAATGCAAGGTATTTATGTGAAGGTGCATGGATCATCTTTCTGATTCATGTTGGAGCAGGAGAACTTTTTTTTATTCATTAAATTTATTCACAGAAAAAGTTTCGAAAAATGACATGGATTTATTTAAGATGCTTCGAAGAATGTGCTTTCAAATATCATTTGGGAATTTAACTTTGATTTTTCAACTTGAGATAAACTAACAACTATATTCCGCTCAACTGTATATGTAGTGCAACTGAACAGCAAAATGGGATGACTTATCCTTTTTCATTTCTGTACTATTTCAAAGCATGAAGATACTTTGGACCTCAAAGTTAATTCACTTGACTTTCAACACCTTGTAGAGGTAACTGAGGGAATTTTTCAAATAGATCCGGTTCAATTGAGAGTTTTGATGTGTACGCGGTCACTCTAAATTCAGAGAATTCAATTGAACAAAGTGCGCGAGAGTACGAGAAGTAACAAAACGACGAGAAGAGATGGAGCTGAAGGGTTTATTGACTTTTAGTTTAGCCTTAACGCACATATATGACCAGCTGGGAGTCAAGATAGAATGTATGGGCAACGGCTCAGCTTTGAATTCATAGTTGGATTTTTTCCGTAAGTTCCGTGTCAAATTCTATCACAGAAATATGATATCCGATGCCTTACGTATAAAATCCATCTGGATTCGATTGTTGAGCTTCATTCCCCAATCATACAACCTCGCACGTGCAGGACTTGTATATCAAACATATCTGAAATGATTTCGTAATCTATTATACTGACGTCGCCAAAAAATGTACTCTTCAACAGAGGCTTGGCATCATCTTGGAAAATGATATATTCTATAATTCCAGAGTGAATTGGATATAGAATAAAAATTTTGGACTTATGATGTTGAAGAGTGATTAGTTCCGTACTCTTAAGTAAATCTGTATCCCTCATGAGAAAGCTCTCGTTCTGAGATGGCATCTCAACGAAAAGTGAAATCAATCTTGCAATATTAAGCATTTACAGACCAATGATTGTGGGATGAGAGTTTGACTCATTAAAGCGAGTCGCAAATCCGTAACTATATTGTTGATGAATTCACATTCAACACGATGGATGCTGAAAGCGCATATCCATTGGTAACTATTTGAAGCGTATTCATATGTTTTGAGAGGAATGGGGTCCGCTTTTGGAGTGATATGATGCTCCAACAATCTTGCATAGAATAATAAAATGAGCATGTCTAATGATGATTCGGGGGCTTTTTTGACAAAATCAAGTTATTCCGTTTATGGAAATTGGTATCGCAGCTTTCGGATCCTACAAAAACAATGAAAATGAAACAATGAAATGAAAAATGATGAGAATATAGTTGCTCAAGGATTTTCACCCAGTATTGCACAGATGGGATGGGTCCTCAATATATATTCATATATATTTCAACCTTGTATTCTGTCGCCCAGTTCGTATTTCGAGTATCTGGTCGACAGGAAGCCCAGTGCGAAATATTGCCAAAGCATACATTCGACAACAGCGGTAAGCTGCACACACGTCAGATGAATGCAGCTTTCAGAGTACTTGTAAGCTATAAATTCAGGATTTTTTTTCGTAATTTCATTCCATTTGAGAGCGTTTAAAAGGGAAAGATTTGTGTGATGTGTCATTGTAAAAAATGGCATAATAGCCTTTTGTTTGAGCAATTATGAGTTGCGGTCGCACATATATACCAATTTGTACGTTTGATATTACCTAGTTATCTACATGATATTGAGACTCGATGAATCGAATAAGAGTTGATTTTGATACTATATGGTATTTGAGTCTAAAATTCGTCGTCGGTTTTCAAGGTCCTTCACGCACGGCAAGATACCCCCGTTTATCCTTGCAGAAAGACTTTTTCAGGACTGAAAAATATTCATAGTAGTTAGTGGGAATCAAAGAAACGACATTTGAGAGGGAAGGCACAATCTCTATCATTAAAAAAATGTATAGCTCTATCTCAGAAGGTGGCTCAATGAGTCAACGTGGAGAAGTGAAGGAATAAAACTTATTTCAAAGAATCAGTAATTCCAAAATTTTATGAAGAACGACCTTTTATTTTTTCAATCTCCTAGATGTGTCAAATGTGCCCAACTCTGTGATATTACTCTGACGTCCCCTAATTTTTTCAGTCCTCTAAGTACTTCAGCTCACTTTGAAACGTAAACCAAATCTTTCAGAATGAGCTAAACACCTTCGATTTGGATGATAGGGATCCAAAAAGTGCAAGGAAAGGTGATTTTTCTTGGACATTCCGAAGGAGTCTTTCCAATGATGTAGTGCATGAATGATGGGATCTCTTCTCCATATTATTATCAACCAATGACACTTACTTACTACATACAAACAAAACTGCCAAAGAAACCACAAAATGCACCCAGATAGCTATCGCTTAGACTTGCGGGAATGAAGTGATTGTAATTTTACGCGAAAAAAGGTTTCTTGTTTTCCTCGAGCAAAATCCTACGATGAGACTGATTCCACAATCACTGTATTATGCAAACAAAAATTATCGCGATTCAACGAAGAAAAATTGCAACACAGAATGATTTTCATAATTTTCTGGAAGAACATAGGTCATCACAAAATTGGATACTCCCTGTCGGGCTAAAATTTTTCGTATTTAGTTGAAAATTTGGACCAAATTCGAACTTCACACTTTTGTAAAGGGGATTTTCAAGTTTCTAAAGTAAAAAAGGAAGATGAACTCAGGTACTTGAAGAGTAGTGATGTATAATTTTTTATCAAAGAGAAGTCGAAAAAGGATTCATATCAAAGATAGCAAAAATGCTTTTTATTTCCCGTGAGCGGAAAAATTCCTTTGTATTGGTTCAAACTACTAATTATCTCGTTTTCTAACATAAAAAACGCACAGAAATGCGTGCTGAAGCCAAGATGCTCGCCTATTTCGCGTATTCTTGATCTCAGTTATCGCGAAAATAAAGTACAGTGATATAATTGGGCGCAGTTGTGAAATCGGGCACACTTACAAGGAGAGAATCCAACTTCCGGGAGCCTCATCTTGCTGGAAGTTTTCTCACACATTTTATGAACGAAAAAAGATAATTTTTTGTTTGGTCCAATGGGTCTCCCCTCCAAAAATACAGTAAAAAAAGTTGGTATTTCCCATATAGGCTCATGTTTAGATGTATGTATTGTAGATATACTTGCAATGCTCAAGTTTCTATTTGTACCTCTGTAGTGGAGGCCCCTTAACTGAAAGAATACGGGTTCCTTTTTTAATTCAAAGAATGTGTGAAAAATGTCGAGAAACACTGAATATCGGGAGGTTGGATCCTTCCCTTGTCAGTTTGTTGCTTCTGGAGCTCATTACTTAAAGCGTCTTTCTTAAATGGGACTTTTTGTTTTCTTCAGTTTGACATGGAAATTCTTATCTCTAATGGATCGAAATAGGGCATGTCAACTTCCAAAGATCGAAATGATTCTAACATAGATTGATCCAAGGATTATCATAAAGTTTGGATTGTTGAAAATAGTACCTTCTATTACTCAACAGAGGAGTGACGAAGTCAAACGCTGTTGGGAATGTCATACTTTGATGACTCGGAGTTGCAGTGATGCACTCGCCTTATACAGTAGGAAGATCTACGTAATGAGCTTGAAGATTCCCTCAAGTATGCATGAAGTCTGGTAAATTGGAGTCGTTCGTGTGTGCACAAAAGTACCGATTATGATAATAGTTGTATGGAAGAACAACACAGAAATTGAATTGAAATTCTCGAGATTCAGAATCCCGAATGCACATAGAAGTCGAGATCATACGTTCTCAAAATTTCAACTCAATTATTGCATCTTTCCGCTCTTGCAACAATGTATAAATTCACCTCATGATAGTGCCCACACAAATTTTATACTGATAGGAGGAGAACAAGAGGCCCAGGTCACCAATCTTCCCCAGAATCTTTTTACAGTTTTCCGCCACTTAGAATATAAAGAATCCAAAGTCTTCGCGCCAAATGAGCCTCTTGGTCAAAGATACAACCAAGAACTTTAGTATTGCAAATATATCTATGTACAGTAAAATCTCTCAATAGCAGATTCTCAACAGCCGACTGTTTTGTCATGCGCCGACCTTCTCCTACTGATTTCTAATGGAAGATCAATTTCGAACAGCGGACACTTCCAACAATGGACGCCGATTTTTGAATTTCTCGAAGTTACGTATGTTAGTATAATTAATCATACACTCTATAATGGAGATTACTTCCAGTATGGTAAAGGGATGCAAAGTGGAACACCGACGAGGTTTACCCCTATTTCAGAACACCCAAGTTATTGAGAGTTTTATCCACGAAAGATAGGGAAATGATCGAAGTAGAAATTTTCCGATATTCTCCAATATCATAACTTTCGAGATGATACTTTACATATTTGTAAATAAGGAATTTCTTTTTACTGTATAAAACTGTGGAAATTGTGACCCCAGAATCATTGGAGGTGTGCCAATTCAAGTTTCACCTCTCGAAAGTGGGAACTGTACTGAAACATGATCATATTCTTGACAATAAATGATGCATTATAAGACTGTCATAAGAGATGACGTGATATTAATAGATTGAAAGATTTCAAGAAGTGAGTATGTTCCGTGTAAAGTGTGTCTCCGCCAGTGACTTACGCATGATAATTCCATCCAAATCGTTTGACTTCCAGAAGTTCTCTAGTTGTTCCTTTTGAGTGAGAATGACTGGTATCTTTCTCAGGCAACAGTATTTTTATTAATAACGTATTATTCTAAACTGACATTCCTGAGTCAAATTGACGATAATCTTCAATATATTTGATCAACTATGAGAGAATATTGTAAACTCTGCGTCTTGGAAACCTTTTCAATCTCTGACGAGTTAGGAAGGCAAAATAGAACTGTGGATGGGTATAAGACCCATGAATGTTACTATTTCGGGTATAAATTCACTGTATTCCATGCCATTCTGCGATTCATCCCCGAAGTCATAACTCTCAAGGAGAGGACCAGGGTTGCGGATCACAGATTTTGACCAAAGTCTGGGAACCTTCTTATTTTGGTGAGAAATTAAGAAATCTTGGAGGGTTTGGTCCAACGGGCGTCTCGTCCGGAGATACAGCCAAATACGTAAAATTATCCATATAGGCGCATATTCAAAGGTCATGTATACAATAGATATTCCAATCATGCTAATGTATTTGGCTGCATCTCCGGTCAGGAGGCACATTGGATCAAACCCTTCGAGGTTTCTCCATTTCTCCCCAAACAAGAAGATTCTCAGAGTTTGGTCAAGATCTGTGACCGGCAACCCTGGTGCTCTTCTTGTCAGTTTTAGTGAAATAATAGAATCCACTGTCTCAAAACAGGTTCTTTCCGCGTTTCAGTATAGACACCAAGTCAAAGAACCGTGTTTCAGTATCGGAACAAACGTTTATGACATTTCATTCGCACAAACAGTTAGGAGTACATTTGGTGGATTGACTCAGCTTAAATTTTTTTCGCAGAGTTGAGACAGTTTCAGGAGCCGAACACATTCTCGGAAATCTGTTCCAGATGTGAGATTGCGTTTTATTTTTTTTTACTCGACAGAAGTGATCTCAAGGGAACAAACTAAGATTTTCAGTCATTGACTTCTTATGATATTCAAATACAGATATGATATCCTAACGATTGGAAATCTGTTTTGTTCTAGAACTCTAGCTCAATGGCTCATGGAAACTTGGCATATTGTGCGATGATTCATGATGGTTGTTGATTGCTAAGCTTATCAAGATGTAAGTGCTACTCACGATTTATAAGCAAAATCACAAGAAGTGAGAAAGCTCACATTAGAAATACGCATGAATCAAACGAGAACTGTAGCGAAGGGTGTTAGCTCACATACAGCAAGATCAATTGGAGGATTATAATCCTTCTACGAGAAATCCCTGAGATAATTATCCCCTAGATAATTATCTAAGGGAAAAAAATGACAATTTTAGCTCTTTGGCTTACCCTCCAAGATTTGCTGTTAAAATTCTAAGTACAAATGATAGAATACTGAATGAATCGCAAACTTTACCTGTTCAATGGAAGAGAATAAACATATACACTGTCTATGATTTAAAGGATACTGGAAAGGGCTCAACCCCAAATTACCAACGGCATCGAGAGCATGCAATCAATTGGATGATACGTTGCTAATGCATCCACTACTCAAGAGGGAAATGGTGGAAAAACGTAATACGGAAGGGAACCAGTATAAAACTCACTTGCAATCCGGGGGAGAGTGCGAAAGGTCGAAGAAAAAAGTAGCACTCGTCTCTTCGTATTTCAACCCTCGTGGCTCCTCTTGCTCTTTTTTATAATTCTCTCCTCTCTGCAGCTTGCTGTCCTCATTTATATTGTGAATGCGTAACACTGCACGAGCAATTTGGTCACGTACCGAATCTACAGCTCGGTGACGTTTTTCACATCCTTGCTCCGCGCAAATCTGGCCCGCCCTCGATCAGCGGCTGTTCCCTTCCTCCGCGCATTCGTTTTTCCTCGTAACCCACTCTCGGCGCGCCTTTGCGCGACTCGATCCCTCGGACTGCCGATATCAGCCGGAACTGATTGCGGCCCCGGAAAGATTGCCCAGCCATGGGTGCAGCTTGAAACGGAGCCGCTGTAAATTTTCACCGCCGGCGATTGCACGCTGATCCATTTGTTCTGAAAATTCTTCTGTCGCGCACTGGCTCGCAAATTTACTTTAAATCAGTCGCGAGTCCGGTCGTTTTGCGAAAAACGTCTCCGAGCTCGTGAGTCTTTATTTGGTAGAGTCTTCATTTGTAATTTCCCGCCAGCGGAGGATCTCGCGATCGAGCGAGCGGCTCAGCGAATCCAGCCTCCGAGTGTGTACGCGCGCCGAGAACCGGGCGGTGACTGAGGGTCGCGCGATTCTCGTGCTCCGTTTCTCCCTCTCGGAAGCACCCTCCGGCAGAGTTCCACCACCGCCACCACCCTCAAATGCTCGCGCACTGCTCGCCACACATTCTGCTCTCCCCCTCTCTCCCGGCTTTTGACGCCTCTACATCTTTTACGCTATCGTCTTCCAAGTTGCTCTTTTACCCGTTACTTGCGACTCACTCAGTCATATTAACACATCCCTGCTCGTTCCTCCACATTTCTTACCTTTTTAATTGGTTTATTCAGAGCGCACAGCGAGCAAAATTTACTTTGGAGAGCGTGTCAATGCATTTATGATCTGCGACTCGCTCTTGCGTGTGGCGACAAATAGAATTATCCTACACTTTGTTGGCATATCTATGAAACTGTATTTCAAAATCTCCTAACAGCTTCATGTCCCGAATTAAATTCACCCTAGAATTCAATATTCCCACAATCTCACTTTGTGAGATGATGAGTTAATATTACAAATGCTTGATAAGAAGTTCATGACACATTCACTGGAACTGTAGTTATTGTATGATATGTTATAGATGGATTATATATTAATGTGTCACTCTATGTGACTCAAGATGATGGTAAGCCACGACGGCCTGGTGAAGAAAGTCCTGGCCTTCAACGCAGAAGTTCGATTCCCGGCCGGCACCAAAATGAATTTTCATAAGTGCCTTTTCGGTGGTTCCGGTGGTTCGGAACCCACCTAAAACTGTAGGGCCCGCAAAATAATCTCGAAAAAAAAGATTCAAAATGCGTTTAAAAAAATGATGGCTGGTCATGGTTCAGGATACCACGGCGTCTAGTCAAAATGTCTAAAGTTTTATTTCTCAGCCACGGAGAATCCATCCAAAAATTTTCTCATGTAGTTTCATGTGAACTCTGCAAGTTTCAATGTTCATTCAAGTCATTGGTATGATGACAGAATCAAAATCTGTGCAACATCTGAGGGAAAGAATATTAACTGTATGAACAAGCAGCATCGGCATGAACTACTGAGTTGGAACTTCTGAGCATCGTTTCAGGGTCGATAGAGGAGGAAAGTTTCATAGGACAAATAATCAGAATCAGGTCTTGGCCTGCTCAGATACTCACTCATCTGTCTCATTCGAGCCAGCTCATGATTGATCATTCCATGAAACTCTTCTTCTCTAACCCTTGAGACGACGCTCAGAGGCTCCAACCGAAGAGTTCGTGCATGAAAACAGCATCGTCGTGACAATGCTGTAAAGCGTTCGTGTAATATTATTCCACTCAAGTGTTGTACAGAAGCTAATTTTTTCATACTAGCAATAATTAAAATCAACCAATCGATTCAAAATATGGAAGAATGGCATAATACCTTTCCTCGTATTTTTGAATGGTGATGGGTGGTGAATATCATACTTTCATGATATAAAAATTCTTGAGAATGAAAAGGAAATACGATGCTCGCGTGATTGAGAATTTATAAGCCAAAATATCCGCGATATGAAATATGGTGTATATTTATGAAGTGCCCTTGCTAAAATGTGTTACATACAGTCAATCAATTTTGGAGAGAAGAATGAGGATGGTTTTATTTCATATATCACTCATGAATAAACCGTATACGGTAAATTTATGAAACGTCGTTGGTAAAATGTGTTACGTACAATTGATGGATCTTGTCTAGAGGATTAAGAATACCTATGTTTCATATGGCTGAGAGGTATACTGGAAGAGGAAAATGGGATATAAACAACAATTTTTCAAAAACTTTGTTCGCACTTACAAATAAACCGTACTAGGAAAATTCATGAAATGTCCTTGGTGAAATGTGTGATGTACAGTCGATTGATCTTCTCAAGATGATTGAGTATAGCTTCGTATTATACGGAGAAGAGGTATATTCGAAGAATAAAATGGGGATAAAACATCAACTATGCAAGAATTCCATTAATAAAAGCGTATTTACTAATTATATGGATGATACTTGGTAAAATCTTCAATGCACAGTCAATAGATCCAGAAAACAGGAATGAGAAGTGACCGATCGGAAAAAAGTTCAAGCCACTTGATCAGATTGTCAAGGTTTGATCAATTGGATGGATCCTTTCTGGGTCCAAAATCGTCACGCCCCTTAGATCAAACTTGATCAAATTGACTCATGTCGTCTGCGCCGGCTGTACTGATGTACTGTAGTGTACAGAAAGCCCACGA
>JAPYYZ010011612.1:0-13000 GCA_030522705.1 Eretmocerus eremicus | reverse complement strand
CAGAAAGGCACGTTTATCCACTTTCAAGGCTGGAGTGATGAAATAGTATTGTATAAAACGGAAGGGTAGTTTTGGTACGAAGGACTTGTAACCTCGCTTCGCTCTTGCTGTCCCTCGTACAAAACTACCCGTCCACGGTGCTGGGTTATAAACGCTTAAACGTTCCTGAGCTACAGGCTGTGACATTAGCATTTCCCATATAGGCCCATGACCAAAAATGATATCTATGGGGATACTAGCAATGCTGGTGTCACAGACTGTAGTTCAGAAACGTTTGAGCGTTGGCATCTGCAGCTTTGGATATCACGTTTTGGTGACAAACAGAGAGGGTTCCCCATGTCTTAGCAGAATCCATTTTCCAAAGATGACGACCCCTTCTTGTCAGCGTTCAGTTCAAGTTGATTTAGAGCCAAAACACCATAATCTTTGTGGCAAGGCGTAGATTGTCGCAGCCCGACTCACAAGGAGAAGGCTTGACTTCCAAGAGCCTAATTTTGCTAGAAATTGTATATTATCACAGCGGGACTAGAATACGTGTTTTATTCTCGCCCCGTGAAGCGGGAGTGGCAAACATTTACATAGGTACGATTATGAGACTCTCATTACTCACATAGATTTTGATTCTGAAATAGGGAATGATTTAAGGGAAAAAAACTATCCAAACGAAACCATACAAGACCTCATTGATCTTTTTTGGTAGACCGAACGGTTTTACTGGGTGACTTGCGATGAATCTTCAATCGAATTTTATCATCGTGAGACAGCGGAAATTCTACTGAAATTCTACGGTGTTGAGATTGATAGGGGCCTTGGGAAAGAATCTAGATGAATCTGTCATCTAGCTACCGAGCGTCTGCTAAGCATTAATCGTTTTTTTGCATCATGTTCCAAGCCAGCTGAGAATTTCATCAGTTCCATACAAATTTCGAGAGGCGTTCTAGAATGAGTTCACGGATAGTCAAGTAGATGGTAACGTAAGCGTACTCAACCTTGTGATTTTGGGTATATTCAACTCGTGCCTTAGACCTTCACGCCTCAGAGGGCTCTATGAGTGTTTTGTTGGAAAATGTGAGGGGGGGGGGGGGTAGAAGCTATTATCCACAAGGTATTTTGGCCTGACGAGTCTGAAGGATGCGGGTATCCGCAGTCGTTCGTATAAGGTTCATTTTGCTCTCATGGTCAGAATCGTATATTGGGTTGTTCTTCTCTACAAAAATAAGCAACAAAGCAATCCCTGTAAGGCTCCGATGACGACAAAGTAGAAAAAGGCTTTTGAAGAAGTAATTTTCCAAATCATCCAATTCAGTCTGTAGGTATAACACCTGACTCAAAACGGACGACTGCGGTTACCCACTTCAAAGTTTGAACGATGGATTCATTAGTGATGAGTTAGGGAATGAATAATAGTGCAGAATCTTATGAGTCGATTTCACTGGGTAGAAGGAAGACTCTGGAAAATAATTCGAATAATTATGATTTATTCCTCCCAAAATTAGCAAATACAGTCGAGATTAAATATTATAGAATGTACAAGCAACACACAAGTCTCACATGGAAAACCAACATCTAATATGATAATTCAACTAGAACTGTGCTTATCATCACGCAACAACCTTGACAACTCCTTTGACACCAACGTCTTATTTTGGCCAAGCTTCTAAAAGCATTGGAAGCTATTACTCATAAGCGTTCAGCGGACGATGGTGGGTTTCAGCCATAGCTGCCCACGAATGTCACAATGTCGCGTCACATCGAGCGATCTACGGATCAACCCACGATCGGATTCGGCCAAAAGGCCAATATAGAGGTTCTGAAGCTTGGTTCTGGACTTTTTGACATTTATGCGTGGAAGTTGAATTTTCGTCCGGGTTGTCAACTTTTACTCACAGATTGTCAAATAATACAGTTCGATGTAAGGGCGCAAAACCTATTTTTCGTATCATCGTGTTGATTTCGACCCTCGCCTGCGGCTCCGGCCGGAAACCCGTCACTCGCATGCGAAAAAAAGTTTTCATCATTCTAACCTAAAATTGCCGCGTTTGAACGCGGTCTTAGGATTCTCATTATGAAAAATCATTATTGCCCTGTGTTCGAATGGCCATTTTGGTCGCTGAGGACTTATTTCTCTTGCTTCGCTCGGGAAATAAGCTATCCTAGTGCCCGAAATGGCCGGACGCGCCTAGGGCAATAATACATTATTTACGCCCTTGTCTCGAAATGTACTAGTCTATACTCTGATATTACTGTTGAGCTCGCTTGAAGAATGTTCGTCTTGCTCCTGACAGAGTTTGGGCGCGAATCACTGTAATATGCCCTCACCACTCGGCCAAATTCAGTTTTCTCAATAAACCGCTTCCAGAGCAATTCGCCAACGAGCGCAATGAAGCCCGGAATGAATCCAATCACAAGAATCGGCTGTAACTGCTCCCGTAGAGGTACTTGTTTACCTTGATTCTTCTTGAGATAATCCTGACTCAGCTCACTATCCCCTTCAACCAATTTTAATGAAGGGTCATTCTAGTTCTTGTCAAAAAAATGAGTTTGTGAAAACTTGTTGACTAATTTTTGCAAGCGATCCTTCAAAACCGAAAGCCTCCCAAGTTCAATATAATCGGGAGTAACCACTATTGGATCTTGTATCTTGTCTATTTGCCAGTCATCACTGAATCTCAAAGTGTATTTATCAAACGATGAATACCTGGTGCACAGATTGATCGACGTATCTATCAAGTCGGCGGGTGAAATAGTACAAAATGAATAGAGGTCCGGATCGAGTTCTCGAATCTGGATACGACTGAAAACTTGTTGTAAGGTTAAATCATTTTCGATAAGATTCGAATACGATTCTTGCAAGCCAATGTACTCAGTCAGTATCTTTCATGACAAGATGGATATTCGAATCAGCTAAATCCTGCATCGTTCTGATTTCGGGCAGTTGTTGGTCCAAAATGAAGATCTGCACCATGTAGTCAATTTCAAGAGTAACAACTATGAAATTAGCGACGAAAATGCTCATCTGGAAAATCATCTTCGACAACTTGATTCTCCCTCGAATTTCTCGAGAGCCGCCCATTTGAGCAGTAAGGATATTCAAAAAGGTCCACTTTCGTTCCTTGAATCCAAGAAATCGAGCCCAAACTGCAATTATGAATGTCACAAAAAAGAGACCACCGGAGGCAACTATTGCGGCAAGGGAGATCTTTCTCTCGTAAATTTTTGGTCTCATCAAATACAAATGATGTGCATTGGACTCCGGAATATAGATCTGCATAAATTTCAGCTCACGAAGACTTTTACATGGCAATTTATTCATTAACCATGAGAAAGCCAATGTAAAACCTCGGAAGAAAGAGATCAATGACTGATCGAGATAAATTTTGACTAGGTTTGGGTTCCGCGTTGCAGTCCGTTTCTATCAACTATTCTCTACTGACAGAGTAACATTCCCGTGAAAAGTCATTTAGAAGACCTGAGGGTCGGAAGAGGGGGAGGGGGGTTAATAAATCACCCTCTCACGTGCGACAGCAATGGGAATACATTTTTTATGCGATCTCAATCATGGTAGGTGTCAAGTTAGTATTTACCGAAACGGAGATCTTATAAGTTAAATATGTTATGCTTGAATATAATAAACTGTATTATTTAACATGTCATCATACTTCGCGTACGAATATTCACATAAGTTGAAATACGCTCACCTCAGAGTCAGGTGCATGGAGTTCTCACGGAAATATGTGGGAGATTTTTTGTAGTTAAAATGAAGCCAAAAAAATTATCACATATTAAGGACTATACGTTTTTTGCATCCAGATGGAGTTCTCGATGTTCGTCAAAGCAAACATTTGTCATTGCAAGAGAAAATTGTTTGCTCTGTTTGGTATTGCATAGAAGATTAGCTCGTGCGTAAGTCAGACAGTTATCCCCGACCTTTGATTGATACAGCGAGATTTATCCTATTTTTGATCAGGGAGTCACGTTAGAGCTAGGCTCACGAATCCATGAATGAGAACTCACGTAGACATGATGTGAGTTTTAGCGTGATACGGCCTTTTTTAGCCGATTTATGAGATGGGGCTTTTCATTTTCTCAAGCTTTGTATATCATCTTAGAGAGTCTTGCCACTATGGATAATTGCATCTGTTCCACAATCTGAATGATTTCACCGGCAATAGAATTTTTGGGGGTAAAAAGTATTCAGGATTGTAAGTCGGGTGAAAAAACTATTTCATCCCCAAGCGAAATTTTAGCCAGTCAAAGGAGTTATTGCAACTCGTTGGGTCATCAGAGGCACTCCATACTTACGTAGCCCGAGATGGATTCTACAGAAAACTACTGCGGAGGGGGGCGGAATTAACATTTTGCCTCAAAAATGCTCTGACAACTCGAGAATTAATCGCGGGCTCTTTTCCGCATATATTTCACTTAATGCCACCAAATACTAGGGAAAATGCGCCTAATGAAGGGATACAGTGCACAGGGTAGCAGCACTTATAGGTACCCCCTGTGGCTACAAGCATTCTTACTGAAAGTGGAACTGATTGAAAATTTTGTATGCAAAATGTGGAACACGCTCTGACCGCCTGCTGATGCACATATTTGATTCTACATGGGTTCTAGCCAATTTTTCCAGGTCCTTGTCACGTTTGGATGATAACTTGGCCATTATAGAGAGCTAAATCAACGGTTGGGGTGGTTGCACCCATTATCAGTACTCTACAAGCAGCTTTGGTGCAAATTTCTGGAAAAAATGTCGTTTACCCGTACAAAAGCTGAGTTTTAGATTTTGTCTCGTAAAGTAATGGAATCAATTGTGGCGAAGCCCCTCTATCCGCGACTCCGCTTTTTTTTCGATCCTTATTTTGAGATAACAACCAAACCGATCTCTGCGAAAAATTGCACAAGTGTTTCTTACACATGCAAGGGTGCATATGTCTCCAGTTTTGTATCGACTGGTCGACTCATATCTAAGTTATCGGAGTCTCATGTCAAAAGCACACCACAGGTACGATTCGTGATCGTTATCGGTGTTTTCTTCTGCTCATTTTCGCCACTTTCCTTGATTTGTCTCGTATCTTATTTCGACATCGCTAGGTGGCTTCAAAGTTTCCATAGTAATCAAAATGTCGTAGGCCACAGATCCGGGCTCTCCTTCTCAATTGATCAATGATTCGTCCATGTAAAAGTGTTTTTCATTAAATCTCTTTTGAGATGGGCAAAACTTAAACTCATGATCGAAAACCATGCCCTAACCAGTATAAAACATTCACTTTTAGCTGGTCCTACCGCGGTGAGTGGAAATTCCAACAGGGATCGCGATCATCTTGATGGATTCATGTCCAAATAAATACTCTTCTCGCGCTTTCACCAAAATGCATAGCGAACCAAACTCTGGGAATCATCTTGTTTTGGTGAGAAATGGAGATATCCCAGAGGGTTTATGCTAATAGGCTCTCTGTTCCGAGATACAGCTATGGACATTAGCGTTGCCCATATAGGCCCGGATTAAAAAGCCACATATATATAGGTATACTAGCAACGCTAATGTCCATGGCTGTATCTCAAAACAGAGAGCCTATTAGCATAAGCCCTCTGGGGTATCTTCATTTCTCACCGAAACAAGATGATTCCCAGGGTTTTGGCCAAATCCGTGATCCACAAGGTTCGTCCTCTACTTGCTAGGCACAAGCTACCTCAAAAAATTATTCGGCGTCCGCTGCACTTTAAACCCATAAAACATCGAAATACTGGAAGGACCACTGCTTTTTGTAATGGAGAGTCTCAAGTACTGACATTTTTATATCCTCTTTTAGTATTATGAGTCTCTTCCGTTTCACAATTGTGTGCTGGTAAGAAGCCTCGGGACAGGACAATAAAAACGATTTCATATTAGTGTAGAGAATCCATTCGAAGAGCCCTATAGATATGCAGCTAACCGATTTGGTCACAGAGTGATGCGCTTCGCCCTATTCTGTTCGCAAAAATGGACTCAGATATATTCATTCAAAAGTATACAATATGAGACGCGTAATTTGGCATAGGAGTTAACGACCTTACATAGCTATAGTAGAGACTTTTTCAACTACGGATATCGTGCTCTGGATATAGAACGAAATTGACATTTTGACTCTTACTAGGAGACACCACAGCCTTTGGGTCACGATGATATCCAAAGCCGCAGAGTCTAACGCTCAAGCGTTTTTGAGATACAGCCTAAAATAATAGCACTGCCCATATAGGCCTATGTTGAAAAGTGATATCTATAGATATACTAACAATGCTAATGCCATAAGCTGTAGCTCAAAAACGCCTGAGCGTTAGACTCTGCGGCTCTGGAATTCATCTTTTGGCACCGAAAGAGAACTATTCCCAGAGTTTCAGCCAAATCCGTGACCCAAAGGTTGTGGTGTCTCCTAGTTAGTTAGAGGCCGCGGGGGCCTAGTGGATCTAGTCCTTGGTCTCCCACGCGGAAGGCCAGGGTTCGAACCCCGGCCAGCACCACTGAGATTTTTCCTCATGTGCTTTTCACGGCGGTCTCGGTGGTTCGGAACCCACCTTGAACTGTAGGTCCCCCTAACTGAGGTAAGATCGGTTATTGGCAGTTCTTGACGCGCTGGTTGAGCGTAACTCAACCCTACGCGCATGGGTGCTGTCTGGATAAAGCTCAAAAGAGCAGTTGCCGAGACGTAAAACTAACAACTTATATATTTGACTCTTAGTTATTCAATATAAAAATCAGACTTACAAAATCAGATACTAACACAACATAGACATTTTAAGACTAATTATTGAAAGCTGCAGAGGCTTGGGAGAGCATCGGACGCATAGAAAGTTCCATTCTCGACGGATTCTTTGGAAGCGATTGGCTGCGTCTACTTTACACTGAATCGGTGTGGACACGCGGCTGATTGTGTACTTTTGTATATCTATAGATAGGTTATGGGATTCCGCACCTAACCTATAGGTATACTTTTTTACACAAATCAGCGGCGGGTTCGCACAGACGTCAGTGTAATGAGGAGGCAGCCAATGCGATGAAGCCCGTCTTCAAGGAAGATATCGCTTTTGTTCGCATTTGCCCCTGCTGAGGGCCGGGCCTGCCATCAGCTCAAAATTAAAAAAAAAACAACTCACAAGGGGAGGGCCAGGTCTTTGGAACACTAAACCGCAACAAAATTTTTCTACAGACTCGCACCACCGAGAATATGAAGAATCCAGAGCATCTCCTGCCAATGGGCCTCCGCTTCAGAGATACAGCCTTGAGCATTTGCATTGATAGTATATCTATATATACGACTCTTTAACACAGGCCTATATGACCAATGCTAAGGTCTATGTCTGTATCTCGGAACAGGAAGCCAATTTGACGGAGATACTCTGGATTCTCCATATTCCAGGTGGCACCAGTCTGTAGAAAAAATTATGGTGAGGATCGGCGTTCCGAATACCTGACCGTCTTCTTGTCACTGAGCAAAACGAATTCCAGTATCACTCTTGATGTCCATCACGCAAAGGTGCACACTTTCAATTTTTTGAAAATGTCACGCCTTGACTTCCCTCACCACCTGAAACTCAATATCGTCCCGACGCGAAGCCACGACAGCCTTCCCATCGTCGCTCTTGCGGTACAGCATCTCAAGATCGGCGAGACTGAGGCCGTCGGTGTGTGGCATCGTGGGCCAAAGAATCAGTAGCCCAATAACGTTGACAACGGCGAAGAAGAGGAAGCTGCCCGCCAGACCGAGCACGTCCTTCTGGTACAAGAAGCACTTGCTGGCGAGGGCCATGGCAAAAGTACAAACGCAGCCGGCTATTCCCGCAAGCTCGATGCGAACCTCCGCGGGGAATACCTCGCTAGCGAGGATCCACGGGGTCGTCCTTATGCCGACGCCAAATGAGAACACCGAGAGGAGTATCGCCGATGTTGGTAGCCACGAACTCGAGCTGCCCTGTGGATGCAAACGAAGTACTGTATTAATTATGGTCATGTTGAGTATTATGGGAGTATTCCGATGGGTATTGATTGGGATAATTTGAGGAGAGAATGTGATTGGACAGCCAGTTGATGTAGAGATACATTCCTGGCGTTGTCGGCTATATAGCACAGAATGCTTCGAACCAGGCGTGAATGCTACCATTCTATGATTTAAGATTTAGGCCTTATAATGGGGCTAAATTCTAGCGCAACGGCTTCGTCGAGTGGTCGGACGTCAGTTGGCGGCGAGCATACTCGAAGGGATGTGGTATTATTGCCAAAAAGTATATTCGTGGGCACTGCAAGTGGTGCGGGAATCTATGCGGTAGCGGTGTCACGAATGCCACCGGACGAGGCAGGGTTTTCGAACATTGCACAGCATCGTCGTTAGCGAGAGTCGTCCCGTTGCTCACCACGGAGTAGTACCCATAATGTTCGCGAGAACAGACATGCTCGAAAGACTCAACCATGCCTTTGTTATCCTCGGCGTTGGAGCTTTTGACACCATACCAGACTGGTCTTATGACATGATAGTACATTACGCAACAGGTGCGAAATAGTGGTTTTCGATCCAAGGGTGGGAAATGTTAAGTTCTTAGTTTTACGTCTCGGCACCTGCTTCTTCGAGCTCCATCCAGACGGCACCCATGTGCGTGGGGTTGAGTTACGCTCAACCAGCGCGTTAGCAACTGCCAACAACCGATTTCACCTCGGTCAGGGGGACCTACAGTTCAAGGTTGGTCCCAAACCACCGAAACCGCCGTAAAAAGCACATGAGAAAAAATCTCAGTGGTGCCGGCCGGGATTCGAACCCTAGCCTTCCGTCTGGGAGGCAAGGACCTTATCCACTAGGCCACGGCG
The DNA here is from genome assembly GCA_030522705.1 of Eretmocerus eremicus. Taxonomy (NCBI): domain Eukaryota; kingdom Metazoa; phylum Arthropoda; class Insecta; order Hymenoptera; family Aphelinidae; genus Eretmocerus; species Eretmocerus eremicus. Next base: position 4,167 of record JAPYYZ010011612.1, on the reverse strand, counting down.
GCCTCTACAAGGGTGGGAAAGTTGATTTCCGCAGATCCGGTGATATTTTCTGGATCGAGCCGCAGGCGAGGGTTGAAACTATCACGACGATGCGAAAACCGCCCGCCCGAGTGTCGAACACTATTTTTCCGTCGTCTGGTCTGGGAAAGAAAGTCGAAGAACTGTGTGGGGATGGCACTTTCATTCTACTAGCGTACCCTTACATCCATTATGAATGTAAGGGAACGCTAGTAGGTAAATGTCTTGAAAAGCCGACACCAGGCCAGCTTGTCAAATTTGCTATTTTCTGCTCTAGTAAAAAGAATGTCCCGCATAGAAATAACGGCATTGTAAAGGTAGCACTAGTAGTTCACTCAGGCGAATTCTATCACAAAAACCCACAGAAAATTGGCGTAGACATGAAATTAGGAAGAGAATGGTCATTGGTGACACCGAGACTGCAACTATCTTTGATTTTCAAGTAATACAGGAAGTTCACCAAGGAGCACATTGGGAGGAACTAGGCACCAAGAGAAACCTCTCCGTTTTTGATTCGTTAGATGAGCTCAGAAATACTCGAGAATCAGCTATATTTTTTGGGGACATCAGCTACAACCCATTTTCTTGTATGTATTAGTCATCGAAACAGATAGCTTTGTTCAATGATATTTCGAAGTATTGTCCTAATAATGCCGCCGAACTATTAGTCATCGAAACAGATAGCTTTGTTCAATGATATTTCGAAGTATTGTCCTAATAATGCCGCCGAACTCGATGCTTAAGGCTTAATTGTGTTTAATCTGATTCAGAAGAACGGAGAGAGTCAGCACATTTTTATGAATAACGTGGTGACACACATTGATAAATAACGGTGCCTGTTGCTCAAACTTTATCGGAAAAAAATAACTATTTTCAACACTAGCTTTACGTGCGCATACACGCACTTATATCATTCATTATGAACGAGCACATTACAATTTTTCTCTTACACCACGCTCTCACTATGCACACCCACACGTATCCGAAATGCCTAGGACTCCCCGTATAACGCCGTACTCTCTGTTACACCGAATCCGTATGCAACCGTATACTATGTTAACACCCTCGAGTATAACTGGTCGAGGCACAACTACCGCGCCTGCAAAAGGGGCATACACTTCGCGCATAACCCAGTACACTCTGTTACACCACGTCCGTATAACACCGTATACCACGCGAGGCCCGACTACCACGCCCGCAAAATGAGTATACACTCCACGTATAACCCAATACACTCTGTTACACCACATTCGTATAACACCGTATACTACGCGAGGCCCGACTACCGCGCCCGCGAAATGGGTATACACTCCACGTATAACACAGTACACTCTGTTACACCACATCCGTATAACACCATATACCATGTTAACACCCACGCGTATACCGGGTTGAGGCATAATTACCGCGCCCGCAAAGACAGGTATACGCTCCACGTATAACTCGGTACACTATGTTACACACCACCCGTATAACACCCTACCCTTCACGGTAAACACCTCCCGGGTATATGAGGCCGGGATTCCAGGACTCAAATCATCAGTTTTCTCCGACATGCCGTCGCGACGCCAACTCCACGACATTCGGCCACTCCGCGGCCACGCTGCTCCAGGACTCCGTCGCGCCTCCTGCCGTGACCGGACGCGCCGCCCTACCGCGAGTGAACCTCGTTGTGAGTGACTCAGTGCGCTTGAGAACCTTGTTCCACACCTCGGCGACTGCGTCGCAAGTGAACTTTGGGAACGTTTGTGTCATTCCTATTACCGATACCACAACCCATTGACAGTGATCTCCGCCACCGAGATCGCAGCCAGAGCACTGTCAAGCTTCCTAATGGAACTTAGGAAAAATGGACTCAGAGCACCAAAGTCGATCGTCACAGACATGGGAAAAGCCCTCCAGAACTCAATTTGTCTGTTTTTTGATACGTGTAATTCTCAAATTTACAACGAGGAGTGTTTAAGAGCATTGCAAGGAACTGACACCCGCCAGAGTCAGTTTGACAAGTTCAAGATTCAATTGCGAACGGATGTTGCTCACTCGTTGCACGCTGTGGCTCGGTGGCCATGCTTAAATCGAGTCAGTAGAGACGTGAGTGAGATTTTCAAAAGATGCGTAGGATTTATGAGCACTTTATCTGATCTTAGAAGTTTCGACTTATTCTTAAAAAATCTTTATGTTATAACAGATTCTCCCATGAACACAAGTCACGTAGTAGCAGCCATTCAATTCATCTATATGGCAATCAAAACCTATGATATCGAAGAAAATGAGAGAGGTGAAGATTTTTCAAATTCCAAAGCTGAGCAGACTTTTATTCTGAATCAGGTAGTTCCCGAACTTTCTGTTAATGACAATTATAGGAGAGACTTTCCTAACAAATGTGCAGAGGACGGCAGCTCTGGTAACCTCTGGATGCATACAAGCGAGTTGCTGACTTCTACGAGACCAGGCAACGCCATGTCCCAGATGTTCGAATGATCGATCCATACAGAGGGAGCCGACAGATACGAGAAGATCGAGAACTAAGTATACCAGTGTCGATCTTACGAGATGGCCCACTCGGAATTTCTCAAACTCCTCGTTCGACAGAGAAGATTTTCTGAGGTGGAACCAAATGTAGACGCATTCCCCGAAAGAATGATTTTAGATGGAAACTACCTACAAGTAGCTTTGAATGAACTCGTCAATGCTGGCGTGAAACAAATGAATGCTTATATTAGAGACGGCTCTTTTGAGGGCGTAGAACTGGACCAAGTTCTGGAAGACAATGGTGGGGCAAATGATGCAAATAGATGTCCGTCAAGGGCGAGCTCGAGAAAGAAGGTAGTGCATTTCTCGTAGAGGTGCTGCGCGACAACTGAATGTTGATACAGATGTCTGTTCAGATATCTGTGAGAAAGATCAAATGATTCCTGAAAGATATGTTTAGACATCTAAATTCTGTATGCTACATGTCTTTTCTCATATTTTGCCAGAAAAAGGAAAAGAGGCCTAATCAGATAATTCGCAAACCTCATGGAGTTTTCAATCATATGGATTGCGTTCATCTGATCGGGAGCCCCATAAGAATTGCGATCAATACGATTATCACTCAATAATGCCTCCGAAGGCGGTATTTACATCAAATTCCATGGTATCGTTCGTGGCAAGCGAAGGCCTCCCTTAGCGGGGTCATATCATATCGGTCATCTGATTCTCTAGTGCAAAATCAAAGTTAGGCATCCGCCACCTAGTGACGAGTCTCCGAAACGGCAGACATCCTTTGAGAATCTGGCAAATAGATATCTCAAGTTGATCTTGCTTTAGATTTCTTTTAGAGATCGTCACGCAGCAGGACATTTCTTAGTGATCCTGCGCAGACGTCTCACATCGATATCTTGAGGTAGATATCTTCGAGAGATGCAGACATTTGGGCGAATGTTTGCTGGCTTAGCTTGAAGACTGGCAATGAGTGAATAAGGCAATACTAATCAAGTACCTATCGGAAAAATTCCAGGCTTTTTTGGTACTATCTCTCACACGATCAATCTTGACTCGTATTTGTTCCACATTTGTTGTGTCGAAGGCAAACCGAGAAATTTAGACCTATCCGAATTCATGCTTGCGTTTGCAAGATAGAAGGCTTGTAAAATGATTAAATTCGATATAAATCGACGAAATATTCATAGAAACGGGGCTGCGGAGCCAGGTTGAGAAAAAAGTGATCTGACTTTGACGTGCCGAACGGAATTCGCTATCGCAACCGCGAGGCGCAGCTCCACGCAAGCAAATGATATAGTGTCTGGTATGATTGCCGTAAAAGTTGGCTCCGTAACTCCGTTTCTATGGAATTTTTGGGAAATCGAACATCACGGGATTTAGTGAAGCATAACTTGAGATATTCCCGGAATGGATTTTAGAGTAAAACGGATGAATAGGCCTGGCTTTTTTCACGGAAGGGAGATTCCACAACGATGGCAAGTACTCTCGTACTCTTTGCAAATAGAGATATTTATATAATTCTTTTGCTGCCAGGAAGATACTTCTTGGACCGTGATCCTTATTTCTTCATCAGTGCTAGGGTTTCACTTTAATCCAGACGTGATAACGTTGATTAAATATGACGAACTATTCTTATTTTGGGAGTCTTTGCTCATGATATCATTG
>JAPYYZ010011611.1:0-10081 GCA_030522705.1 Eretmocerus eremicus | reverse complement strand
TGCACCGGGACGCGACGCTCTAGAGTCGGGGCGCGTGAGGAGGGTGTGCTATCCCGCACGATGGAGTAAGCACCCGATTGTGTGCATCTCTGAGGAGCGGCGGCGGAGTCACGCGCTGGTGAGATGGAGCGGACTCGGACCTGGAGCAGCGTTCACGTCGAGGAGCAACATCACAGAGGGACTCGCACCTGGAGAGAGCGACGAGGCACCAACTTCGCGGCACCGGAAAGTACTCCCCCTGGAGAGGCCCCTCAACCGGCTTAGCCTCCTCTATAATCGTCTCATGCATATGAGGTACTCTTCACGCCTGATCAATCGCGAAATTGATGAGGCAGGTACTCTTCACGCCTGATCAATCGCGAAATTGATGAGGCGCATTTTTTTTATACAAAAAATTTTTCCTGATGGCGGCCGCCACGGCGGGAGAGATTTCCGACCAAAATATATGGCCGCCTCGGCGGCCGCTATAGCGAGCGCCGCGACGGGCGCCACAGCGGGCGCCCGTTTTCGGGTGGGCCGTCCGCCCAGTTCCGCTGCCCATACTTGAGGCATCTATAGTAGCTGCAGTGTGCTATATCGTGCGCCCCCCCCCTCGCCGCGCGGCGCGCTCACCGAGTCTAGACCTCACTCGCAATTTGGACAGCATCTATTGCGCTGTCTCTCTCGCTCTCGTTATGTTGCATGGCTGGACTCGGTTGCTGGAGTTATAGGCTCGCGTATGCGAGCGTCTCGTCACTTGTACGCAGCAATAATGCGAGTCGCGCACAGCTGATTATATAGCTCCCTTGATTTCTCAGCTAACTTGAATAAACTTGTGCTATCTGTCCGTTTTAATTCCATCCCACGCAACTCCTAGCTAGTCCCTCATATCCATCTTTTCTCTGTTTATAGTCATTTTCTCCATACTTAACTGTGATTTCCTTCATTCAAGTGCACTCCAAGCACATTTTCTTGGTATAAATTGTAAATTCAGTATTATTCTCAGTTGTTATCCTTGTTTTAACTTGAGATCTCAATTCATTTTTTACACAATCAGCCATGGCACCTATCACAGCAGCTGATTTGGGCTTGAAAATTAAACGCTTAGAGCGTCTTGGAGAATATATCAATAATTCTATTGACAACGCAAAGAGATCGACAACTGAGGAGCAGCGCAAACAGCCCGCGTACGTGGCTAAAAAACTCGGGGATCTCACAGAATTTTGAGCCGAATTCAAAACGCACCATGAGTTCGCGTACGCAAACAAAGCGCTCCTCCCGGAGGATGAATACCATGAGGATGATCATTTTTCCATAATTGAAGACGCGGTAGCGCGGCATCATGCGACTTTGCAATCGTGGCTGCCAACTCCTGTACAAGCGGAACAAAGTGCTCCAGCCCCAAATGATGGTATTGATCCAGTTACATTCTCGCGAATTTGAACACAACAGTCGTATCAATTTGTTGAACGTTTTTTGAAATCTGCTTCAGAAATTCAGTCCGTCCCTCCGATTGCTATGCCGACTTTTCCAGGAAAGCGAGAGGACTGGGAAATCCTCAAACCTCCTATGGAGCTGCGGTTCTAAATGAAACTTACACTGATGCTTTCGAAATTCAATATCTTCTCGACGCTGTACAGGGGGCGGCAGCAGAAATGCTCAGAGGCAGTCCGCCTGAAGAAACAAATTTGAACCCTTCTTGGGACAAACTTTGCCTACGTTATGATCAGTCCGTCGTAGAATGACTACGCATATGCACTCGCTGCGGTCCTTGAAACCTTTAACGGAAAAATCAGCGGCTAAGCTGAAAGAACTCATGAATAAGGCTGAGCTAGCCGTGCAGGGGTTCAAAGATCTTGATTGCCCTGTAGATACTTGGGATTGTTTTCTTGTCCACTGCGTGGTGAGCAAACTTGATCCCAGCATTCGTGAAGCTTGGGAACTTAATCAAATGTGGGTGAATGCATTCTCGAAGTATAGTGATCTTTTGAAATTCATTGAAAATCACCTTTGTGCACTCGAATCTGCAGCTGTCTATGCTGCACTTAACTCGTCGAATCAGAATCAAAGCTTCTCGAAACCTCTGGTTCGAAAAATTCACTTGCCGTCGTCAATGTTGCGAATGTAAGTTCAAAAAATGATAATCCAACTTCGACAATAACCTCGACATCAACTCCGACTGCGGCAAATCTACCCGATTGCGCCTGTTGCAAGCAAAAACATCTACTTGGTCAATGTGAGACCTTTGCCTCTCGGAATCACCAGCAGAGATTTGAATTTTTTAAGGAACACCGCTTGTGTATCATTTGTTTACATTCTGTCCATTACATCAAACGTTGCGAGTCCAAATATTGCTGTTCGATCTGCAAAGGCTTGCATCATGTGAAGTTGCACTCTGATGCCTACACAAAACATTCTGGCGAAAAGACAGATGATTCGGAAGAACCCTCGACCTCCACTTCACAGGTTGTCGCTTATACAGTGATGGTCAGGAGATTCCGTTTACCGGGAACTGCTCGCGTAATCCTCTAATCATCTTCCGGTGAAAAACTTAAAGTTCGGGCTCTCATTGATCCGGGTGCAGAATGGTCATTCTTGACAGAGCGAGTGGCGCAAGCATTATCCTTGCACTTAACAAAAATCTCGCAAGACGTCAGCTTTCTCGGTGGGCAATCTGGGCTCACGGTGCGATCTGGAGCGTCTGTGCGTTTGCACCCACCTGTTTGCTCTGACTATCAACTTGATTTCTCAGCTCTCGTTTTAGCCGAACTGACTCGAGTCTTGCCATTTGGTAATGTTGATGTAACTTCTTGTACCCAATTTAAATATCTTCAGCTTGCCGATCCAAGTCTTGCGTCACCACAGAAGGTTGATTGTGTCTTGGCCGCCAATGTTCATGCGGCAATAATATCACCAGGCTTGAGAAAAGGCAAGGCCAATGCTCCTGTCGCTCAAAACTCGGTCTTCGGCTGGTTCATCATTGGTAACTCTGGCGCCCCTCGTGTGCTTCCCATGTTGCTCTTGTTGACTCTTTGTCTGAGAAGCTTCAAAAATTTTGGGAGGTAGAGGAAATTCCTTAGTCTTCAAGGCCTATGGCCCTCGATGATGAATATTGCGAGAGGTATTTCAAGTCCACGGTGTCATCTACTCCGGAAGGACGCACCATTGTGGGGTTGCCATTCAAACAAAATATTGCTATTCCTGATTCCTCTGATTCGAGGGACATTGCCATCGCTTGCTTGCTGAGATCAGAACGACGACCTCTGATTCGAGGGACATTGCCATCGCTTGCTTGCTGAGATCAGAACGACGACGTCAACGGGATGAACACCTCGATGCTGCATATACTAGCTTCATGACGGAGTTCGAGGATCTTGAGCATATGCAGCTTGCTGAAGAGACAACTCTGGAGGAGACAGTTTCAGATGAACCTCGAGTTTATCTGCTACATCATCCGGTTTTTCGGCCCAAAAACCATCGATTCTGAACTCTTGCATACTCGGAGCTGCTTCAAAATGGACGGGAGTAGTAGCTCCTTCACATAGCTAGATTTTCTGGGTGGTTCTATGAGTGGACAAGATCCGAAAACGGAGTGATTCTTGCTGAAAACCACAAATTTTCTGCAAAAAGTCACGTTTTTCTCCCAGAATCCACCGATTCTGAGCTCCCGCATATTCGAAGCTGCCGAAAAATACTTGGAAATAATAGCCATATGGTGTACTCTCACTCTCCGGATGGTTCCATTGATGGACAAGATGTCAGATTGCCTTCTTGCCTGGAAACGTTCACCCCGGCTAACCTCCTTGATAACAAAAATTCCGTATTCGAGTTCTAGCATACTGATAGCTATTCAAAAATACTGTCAGATCGTGATGATACAATGTATTTATACCATTTAATCGGCTGCTCAGGTGGACGCGCTCCGAGAATAGGAGCATACTCACCCAATATCATGTATTTGAACGTCATATATGGCCCTATCCAAAACCTCCGCACGTCTGGATCGGCCTGAGAATACCCGGAAAAGGTAGATATCTGAGGTGGTACTACTATACAATTGATTTCATGAGTGAACCAGGTGCGAGAATGGAGATATTCCCGCTGAATGCAAATTAATTTCCAGTATCTGCACAACTCGCCTCCGAAAACCATTGATTACGAATTCCTGCATACTCGGACCTACTCCAAAAAGTACGGTGATAGTAGCTTCTTCGCATAGTTACATTCTCTGGGTGGTTTCATGGGTGGACAAGATCCGAGAACGGAGTCATTCTTGCTAAAACCCTCAAATTCCCCGCAAAAAGTCGCATTTTTCTCCCAAAAACCACTGATTCTGAGCTCCTGCATATCCGAGGCTGCCCAAAAATACTTGGAGATGATAGCTATATAGTCTACTCTCACTCTTCATTTGGTTTTATTAATAGACAAGATCTCACACTGCATTCTTGCATGAAAACGTTTACCCTGGCTAACTTACTTTGGCTGAGTTCTACGATATGAGGGTGGGGGGGAGAGATTTCAAGACTTAAGAATGGTAATGATTGACCACTTTCAAATTGAGGGGAATGAGTTATGATATCTCGTAGAGAGGATGTGAAAAGCACTTTCTTATCTCATTTCTGTGAACCACCTTCCCCGTGGATAGCTAAAGCTGATTCCTGTCAAGTTCTCAGATTAATAATTTTGACGGTTCGAATCGAAGTTGAGCGTCGGAAGAAGAGCCTGCAAAATCATTCTCGTCGGCCGTGCAATCGGGGTATCGAAACGAGAGACCCAGGGCTCCGAATTGCGGAATGGATGGTGCGGGGGTATGAGTAGCTACAGAAGGGCCTTGACTGACCGAGACCGAGGTTACTTCTTCGCCTGTATGAAGGAGGAAAGTTGAGCGGAGAAGAAGCTTGAAATGAGAAAGCTCCAATGCAAAGTATAATATAAGGCACGGCGCCTCGCGCGTCGTACGACCACCTTCTTCGCTCGTACTCGCCTGCGAGGCGCTATCACGCCTCTTGATGAATAGTTGCAATACCGACCCAAAAACGTGGTTTTACTCTCATGGTCAATTCCAAATCGTTCTGATCTCCTGCTTGGGGTATGGGATTATGATAATCCGTACGATTCTTGAAGCCCAAAAACCTAATTCGCTCCAGACATGTCCGCGAGTAATAAGCTTGGAAGACCCCTTAATATCGGAGAACGGAAAATAGCCTCTGTATTCTCTTCATCAGTTTCGAATGGTTTGCGGCCAACTTAAGCCACTGAAAAAACATTAAAATGAACAGTCAGGAATCCATCGATTCAACCCTCCAAGAAGCCTTATCGAAACCTTTTTAGCTGTCACTCAAGAACGAGTTCTATCAGTTGCCAGGCGTCAAACAGAACCTCGTAAATCATGTCAACGTATCTTTTGAGTTATCATTAGGGGGATTCATTGTTTTTGGTAACAGTAAAGAGACAGTAAAGTTCTCTCTCAAGCACTTCCGATGAAGGAAATCAATGCCCAAGTAGATTTCGCATTCTTCGATTCGAGAGGTGAGACAAGTTATATGTCAGAACGCGCAATGAATAACAGTCTCTCGACTACCGATGAGAATTCTCCATGTTCTATTTTTCCCCGAATGGATAGACATTGCCGATGACTGCCTTTTTTCCGTTACCCCCGAAGTAGACAACCTAACTCGGCATTGGCAAAAGATGATAATTATCATTTAGGCTTTATTACGATTGGCGCTGTCGATATAAGCCTTCATTGTTCATGATATTGATTTCAAGCATACCGATATTGCGAGACAGTATCGGCGAAGTGCTTCATCGATTATTTTGGAGGCCCTAATCGCAACAGCTCGGGCCGAGATGAGGCACCCTGATTTCCTTTACACTTCTGCTCTCTAGGCGTTGAAATCTTCGAAATACACTACACGAATCTAGATGAAACCTCAAACGAATAGTGAAGAAAACACGTTGAGCTATCGGATAATCCCCCCCCCCTTTCAGTATTAGTCCAGTCGTTGACTTACCTCAACTGCACTCTCTTTGAGTTTGCGGTGTTTTACAATCCATTTATTGACTTCAGGAACCCGTGGATCCAAAATCCTTCCTATGGGAGTTCGTTCATGGTCCTGGAAAGAATCATTGAGTTCAATATCGATCCACTCTCCTACGAAAATTATCGGATGATCATAAATATCCATACCATCGTGAAAGGGATGTTAAAGGTTGCATTGTGAGACTCTCAATATTTCTATATTCTCAGATTCATATTCCCAACATTGTGAACATTGGAGGGTGCCTTCGAAAGGATCAAGATAATTTGATCGAGATGATTTACACCTAATTCAACTCGACTCTTAGGACTATCATGCCAAAGTGGGAGATTCGGGATATCGTGAGACTACCTACTTTGTTTCCTCATGCTCATGATGCAGCACGAGGGAACAGAGTAGGGGTCACAAAATCTCAAACCTTCTCAAAACTTTGGCATGGTGAAACATCCCGAGGAGGATTCCACCTTCCTGTAATTTGTAATCAGATCACCCTTACCTTCACAAATTGGATATTTCCAATCGTCACGTCTAATTCTGAAGGCCATATATGATGTATACTCGGTCCTAGCATTCGTTTTGTATGGAATCGACTGACTGAGAAAGAGCGAATATACTCAGCCATTTCTCCTCGCATCTTCTTGGACTCTCCCAGCAACCACTGAAATCCATTGAAACCATAAATTCTTGAATATGCAATGATAATCTGTGACTAAATGGGAACCATCTATGGCTGAAGTAGTTGGGACAGACAATTGATGACTAGAGATCGATAATATTTCGACCTCTTGAGACTGCTGAAGAATGTTAGAAAGCATAATTGAAGAGTATATAGTTGATTTTGCCGTAACTGTGGTACTTTTGGTCGAAATTTGTCCTGGGTGAGTCCGAAGTGAAAAAAAACTAACTCTCTAATTTCGATAAATTGGAGCTCATAACTGGTTACCTGCATCTTTTGGTGATGAGAAAAAGATGAAGAAAATTATAATTACAGCCCTGGATTAGTACTCGAGCTCCTTGGTCAATTTTTGCGTCGGGCTTTTAGGGACAGAATAGACAGGCGCGGAGTGGACATTTCGTTCATCATTTTGCGCTAGTTCTTATCGCGATCAATTCAGACACTACTCTGCATGATACCCGCTATATCCATCAAATACTAGAGAGGAAAACTTTTCCCGGGCTTACAGGTGCATTCTCAGCACTGGAACACATTGGGGGAGGGGGGGGGGGGAATAGACAGGCTTTTGAAAATCATCGTTGTTTCACAGACAGAATCAGTGCACTATCGAACAAACTCAATCTCAAGCCAATCCTACCTAGCTTACTTGATCTGTCAAGAAGTCAACTCCAAAATTTCATCTCGATTCCGGGAAATATTCAATTTTAGTGGGATCCACGCTATCTGACAATGAGTCTGAAACGTGAATTTTGAGTAAAATTGCGGGACATGATGTAAGTGATACAAATGATCTCCTCGAAAATGATCAGAGATGACTCCTTGAGGATATAGGCAGATCGAGATTTGACCAAAATTCGACATTTTCACAATTTTTTTTTAAAATTTATTTCACTTTTTTGGACCCTCAAGGAGTGAGAAAAATGTATAGGAAACCTAGGGGAACGTCTGGTACGTCGTTTCAAGCCCAACGTGAGTAGACATTTGCAATAGATTTACCGTTTTCCGGGAAAAACCGATCGGAAATCTCCGAATGGTATCCTCTGTGAAATATTAATCCAAAACTCCCTACATATTCTCTTCGGTAATGCAGAAAATGTTGTTAGAAGTTGAAATTCGATCCAAACTAGCCTGGCTTGATGGGTATTCCTCATCGAAATTGTAGACCTTACAATAGTACGGTATTTCTGTGTAAGGTAAGAAAGTTTTGAAGAGAAAATAATGCCTGAATTATATTCCCATAGAACCCGACATCAGATATGTACGTTCAATATTACGTTGATGTTTATACTTGCTGAAATCAATCGCTCGTATTCATCATAAAGTGTATTTTGTACCTCGCGATGATGGACGGGAATAATTCTAAACTAGATTACGAAATCATCAAGAATCCATAGCAGACACTCAATACAGATGAGCCTTCACTCTCTTGCGACGGCGTGGCGTATAGAGTCCCTAGATAGCGATGCACCCATTGTAGATCGACATCAGTTTGAGCTCTCAAATTCAAATGATTCTTATCAGCTCAAGATCCAAACAGTGATTCACTATGAAAGTAATATAAATCCTAGTTGATAGTGACTTCCATCACAAAATTTTATATACTGAGTAATATAGGCTGGCAATGAATAGAATGAACAATTCAGCATAGAAGAGAAAGTATGAGAGGACTACTGATGGACATGGAAACAATGATAAATTCAAATTAGCTAGAGCGGCCAAAGCGGCTAACCAAGCTGATAAAAGCGTCAGTTACTGTCGAAAACTTGTAAACAGTGTTCTCTCCAAGCTAACACTCTTCGTGAGGATTCAGATTCATTTCGAAAATGGTATCAAACTCACAATCTGAGATACTGTCAAAAACTTGTAAACAGTGTTCTCTCCAAGCTAATACTCTTGGTGAGGATTTAGATTCATTTCAAAAATGGTATCAAACTCACAAGCCATAGTGCCAAGAAAATTCTGATGAACCGTCGACTGCCATGGAGTCAGAAGCAGCTGACATCATGTGAAGACGGTCAAAAGCAGAATGTGGTGCTCAGCATACCACTGTGATCTCCGATGGAGATGCTGAATCTATTCAGCTGTTGAATGAAAAGTGAGTTTATGGTCCAGATGTTGTTGTGGTGAAAGAAGAATGCGTTCACCATGTCTCCAAGAGATTATCGACAGGACTTAAAAATTTGAGAACAGGAGTTACACTTGGTGGAAAGAGAGTTGCTGCAGTGACTCATCATGTGATGAGTGAATTGTGCAGTTCCTATAGAAATTCTATACTTCAGAATGCACCACACATACATCTAATGAAGTCATTGTTGGTTTTTTCTTAAAATGCATTTTTCTCCAATTTGTATTTTTGACGATTCATACATTTTCAGATTCCATTTGGCGATGAACCCATTAATGAATCTTTGTGAGATTTTGCTGACATCATCAGTATGCCTCGTAGAACAGATTTGTGAGACAATTTTTCAATCCACTCAGTCCACTCAGTACTATAATGATGAGATCCTCAAGAAAGCCGTCAAAACTATGCAATAATCTTCTGTTTCAAGGATGTATTCAATGAATCAGTCATAATTTTGCTACATGAATAGAAATACTAATTTGCTCTCACAAGAATGCTCATATTGGGTATACTTTTCAGAGAAGATTTCTCTAGGAATCAGAAGTTGGTAGTTCATCGCCAATTGAATTTTGAATATAAGCTGTTTTCAAGGATAAAATGGTATCCTCGAAGGATATATGGGGACCTAAAAATCATTTAAGGGTCAAATTTTCATTTTCTTCTTGTACTTGATGGGACAAAAGAAGTTTCAAGAGTGTATCTCGTATGCGCTCCAAAATAGCGTTTCGACCTGCCTATATCCTTAACCATTCCGAAACGTCAACTTCTGTATCTATAATCTGTGAGGCGAGTTCACGGCCGATAGGCTTCATTTCGAGATAGGGGGTGGTTTACATGTAGAGCTTTCAGATCGATCTTGGCGGACTAGGTGGATCTTGTGTTAGAATGACATTAACACAAGATCATAGCAAAACTTTTATTTGCAACGTTTCGTCATCAATTCCAGTGTGTAATTCACTCTTCTATTTCCGTTATGTCGACGACACATTACTTTGTATTAAGAAAGACCACCTGCAGCTTGTTCTCAAAACTTTCAATGAATATGACAACAACTTGAAATTCACCTTTGAAACTGAAGAAGAGCATAGCATCAATTTTCTCGATTTGAAAATTATAAATAATAAAGGTAAGATAATAACCAACTAGTCTCAAAAACCCACTTCCTCCGGTAGAATTTTGAGTTACAACTCCAATCATACCAATCAACAAAAGAAAAATATTGTTTACAATCTGGTAGATAGAGGTATCACTTTAGCACAC
>JAPYYZ010011565.1:0-10665 GCA_030522705.1 Eretmocerus eremicus | reverse complement strand
TCTTTTCGTGGAAAAGTGCAACATCATACCAAATCGAAGAGCAATGGATCGTGACATTTTCAATGAAAGAATTTTGAGATAGAAACAAATCATTTGATTCCAAAATTCAGTTATGCGGCCCACTAAATTTCTTCTCGCGTATAAATTGTGGCTTGTGCTTTTGTAAATTTTTCTAAATTCGTAAAAATACTCAATTCAATTTTATCCATATAATCTTCGAGAACATAGATATTATACATGTTACGCTGCCGCTCGTACAATGTCACTGCGTGCTTTGACAACGAGATATAATTCTCTGAGTCTTCAATGATAATCCCACGGTCTCCAGCCTGTAAATGTCTGAGAGAGTACGTTTTTCTTATCAAGAAAATCAATAATACGATATATCTAGAATTAATTTCCGGGTTTGCGTTAATCTAAGATGATTGAAGTACAAAGTTCTGTATTCGGTCTACAATGAGGCAGTCTGTCCTTGTACAACTCTCGACAAGTTTGCGAGACATTTTCGGAGTTCAGTTTTTATTCTCACTGCTGGTGCCATACACACTCGTCAGGTCCTCGCCAGTGTGAGGAAATACGCGGCAGTGTAACGATATGCTTATAACTATAACACGCGGTCGGACTCGGTTGGTCATACGTGTTGAACTCTTTCCTGTCTTTGTCATAACAATTCGAGTCCCCGAGAAATCACGCAATCACAATGTATCAAACACTAACGGTCTTGTTTTTGAGATATACACAAACAGAATCATTTCGAGCCAAGTTTTGGAGGTGGAAAGTTCCAGTTTGATTGGAAATCTTTAACTTTCTTCATCGCCTTTATTCCTTGGTTTGTCCCTGAAAATTATAACTTTTGTCATTTCTCCATACTATAGGTTGCTCATCAAAAATTCCTATGAACATTTTCATTTGGTTCTCAACTATAATGTAAGATGAGGAAGTATCTTGCAATATACTCATAGAACACGTACATAGATATTAATATTAATATTAATTGGGTAATGATATTAATTTCTAGTCCGCACCAGTCACTTATGAGTCCGCAGTTGTCCAGTAACTCACATCGTTTCATGATTATATGAGATATGAGAAGTATTAGATTATTATGAAGCGTGAAATTAACAGCGCTTCTTATCTCCGACTCCTTACATCTAACATGAGGCTTTCGATCTCGTTGTGACATATCTCTATTCACTTAGCGTCGGCAGGCAATCACGAATTCAACAAAATATATTTTGATGAAGTAGCAAAATTTTTACTTATTATGTGTGATTGATATCTGGAGTTACATTTGTCATGTAACTCCTTCAAATGCAATCGAGTTGAAGCAGAGAAAATAGAAACATTGTAAAAACGTGTGTGGGTGGTGAATATTGAATCTAAACTTATAAAACGCATCCAAATAGAGATGAAAAGATTCAACACGGTATTAGTTCGAGACTTCACATAGGTTTTCTTCGGAATCCGGGTATTGAACATCTCGAAAACGTTTCGTGTAAAGAGCTGAAGTCATAGTTCGCGCCGTTTACTATTTCCGAAGAGGCAAGCGTTCCAAAGAGGATTTTAAATTACTCCCATTCACAGGAAGAGGTTAACGGCAAAATTTAGGGATAGGCCTGTGGGAGATCCCGTGATATCGTCATCATAATACCATAATTTATGATAACTCATGGTCTTATTACAACGATAATATGGGACAAATTTCCCACGGGAAGGAGATTTGAATCCAAAGCTGATTATCAAGTTTCCTCTAATATTCTATTTTTTGTGTATCATATTTCTAATCGAAGGCAACATGAACGGATTCTCAAATGGTATTAAAGAGACTAATCGATTGTGTCGGATTTAAGGGGATACATGATTAATCTTCGATTTGGTTATTCTTGATCGTGGAAACGAAAAAGAATTTAATTAAGCTCATGTCCTGTCAGTGTGATGACGTAGCATAACAACTCCACAGTTCCTTCATAAATTTCGCAAAATGCATAGTTAGAACTCGAGTAGAGTTCCCAAAGGATAACTTGATAAAGGTACAGATTTCCTGGAAAAATTGGTCTACTCTTTGAAATCGTGAAAACTCGCAGACTTGAAATTTTTATCCTGGCAATTCCATTAACAAAATTTCGTTTAAAATTCACACAATTTTGTGTAAATTGCGATCTCGAAAACAAGGAATTTAAATGTCTATTAATTTGAATAAATCCTAAATCTAAGTACTGAACGATTAAATAATTCAATTAAGTTTTCTGGATTGCTCAATTTTACTTTAAATCAATGATCAGTTCATTTGAAAAAACATACCACTATAATTTTGATTGATGTAAAACCACGTTCTAATCCTTTTATTCTTATATTGTCAGAGAAGTATTAATCTCTTATCCCTCGGTCATTTCTCAATTTTGTCTCTAAAATCTGCAGAAAATCCTGAAATGCATCAAACTTTCACAATACGAGTCCTGACTAGAGCCGAATTATGGAAACAGTTTTCTTGTGTGTTTAATGTTCGCCTAGATCAACGCTTGTGATTGTAATATTTTGTCCTAGTGCTCGAGTAACACAACATGAAAAAGCATTCAACGTAAATGTGGATTTGGGCACATGTGCATCTAGGAGGGCAGTTTGTATAGACCGAGCGAACCGAGACCTACAAGTTCTCATTCCTCCTAGCGCGCGATTTCGTAATGGGCTTTTCATCACAAGATCCACAAAAATTGGTAGAAAGTCCGGTTCTGAGGTTAGAGTGATTAATAGAAATTTCATTTGTTATCGAAAATAAGTTCCATTATTTCTCAAGTTTGATATTCACCTGGCACTTTTGGAATGTAAAAAATCATGATATCTATATGTCCTCAATGCAGCGGCGTTCGATAGTATATGACCCCCCGCAGTCATCGTTTACATACATATATGTATATATATATTGTCCTAAGTGCGACTGAGCACAGTATTAAGCGCAGACCAACGCGAAGCTCATGTGCGCTTTATTCGAGTGGGTCTCATGCATTGGTATCTCGCGACAGACTTATTTGTGTGTTTATTTTCGTAAAGTTGCGGTTTCTTACCCCAGAGACTCGAAAAATTCTTTCATCCTCATCATGCATGATAGATATTTTCGGCCGACCCTTGTGGCTCAGTGATGCGGTACCTAAAAGAACTCATTTGAGGAGAAACTCGAGGGACTCATTTTCTTCTTGTTTTATATAATTGCTAAGTTCTTAGTTTTACGTCTCGGCACCTGCTCTTTCAAGCTCGATCCAGACGATGAGAATCACTGTTTCGTATGCCAATCGTTGCTTGATGCTGCCTGCAGTATACGTAAAAGAATGCAGTCGAGATCAGAATTCGCTGTGCATCAATCTCTGAAGTCACTCTTTCTAAATATTTGCTCCCGAACATAACAGGTATATTGGATATATTCGACTATCCAACGAAAGAGTCGGTCCCTGGCGGCAATCGCGATGAACTCAAATTTTGTGCATACGCAATTAGAAGAATACATTTTCATAATTTCTGAGCGGATTTCCAAAAACTCTTATTATGACGCGGAGAAATTTGTTAACGTGACACTTCAATTTATGTTTAAATGATACTCATAGTCCGAATTCAAAATTCGATTGATTATACAGGCTAAACATTTTTTGGGCAAGTATGAGAAGCCAGCAAGCAAAACTGAGAAAACTGAGTAATTAGCGGGAGAGTTATTTATAAGTTTTGAGACTGGATCAGCAACAGGATGTGATGAGACGCGAATTAAAAAAATTCTATAAAAAATACGATTGCTATGCGGCTGTGCTTAACTACTAAAGCTTTTTTTTTATGCAGTCTATGTGAAAATAGTAACTGATTGGGGGAAAGTCAACTTTGAACTTGATAATTCAATCCTAACACATTACTCGACTATTTGGGCTAATATGGCAAATTTGTTTAAGACGGGAAAAAAATTCGACATAATAGTCCGAAGAGTCGAGTGTCGTCAGGAGTCAATGATTGACTCAATAATAGTCAATAAATTATTCTTGAATTTGAGTAGCCATCAGACGAAGAAAATCCCACCCTTCACTAATTTGATATAACTTCATTTTTTAACATTTCTGTTGATACCATTCAAATATATTAAGCTGGGGGAAAGGATCAAACCGTACTTTTAAACACTAGCGGCGCAACGGTAGGTGAGATTTGCGCAGGACAAGACGTGCGTTAGCACTCGCGCTGCAGATATGTATGCTTTGGGTTGATTCCGTTGAAACTACGGGATGGGCTGTCTAGAGCTGGCAATTGTCTAGAATGGAATAATACTCTCTACTCCCTTCTGAATGTGTGGTTGCATTCGCGATTTTCTCTTTGAGTTCTGCCAAACTTTCAAGGCACGCATTGAACCGCTGCTCAAATATTTTCCGAGACCAAGAATCCCTCTGTATCAGTTCCTGAACCATTCAAGAAGGCTCGAGTCTGAAAACCTTTCCAGATCCTAGTCGTAGATTGAGTCCACATCAGGTGTGACAAAGATCTACAATTCCTTTGCTATAAAATCAGGAGCTCATTGATTATCGAGCCTGGTCTGTTTTTCGGTGTGTTGCACAATGAAAAAATGTCCTGACTTCGGAACACGCCATTATTGGTCAACACAAGACATTTTGAGAGTACTCAAAAGTCTGTAACGCCCGTCTCGTGGCTATCCGTATCGTGGCAAAATCACGCATGATTCGCATGTATCGTGCCACGTATGAAAATGTCGTTTAATGACTAAGATAGCCACTAGGAACTGGTTTCGATAGCATTGGAGGGCTCATGTTGAAAATTATTTTTGACCAATTTCTCTTCTTTCGCCATATTTTTTTGGATCGAAATCATGAAATTCAAAGGAATTTGCCATATTCGTGCTTATCAACGACCATGCAAAGGGCAACTGAATATCAGGCCACGCATCGCGAATGATCGTACCATCTATTCTAGTACGGTATCAATCATAGCTCATCCGCGAACTTTGATTTTTGGTAATTCGCTATCAAAGGCAACCCAGGGCATGACTTCACCCATAAACAATTTACGTTTGACAGTTTATGCTCGTCCAAACACACAAATTCGTACAAAATTCTAAGCTCTACAGCAGCAGTAAACAAGGGTCGCATTTTGAGGACAAGATTTAGCGGAACCGCGAAAACTGCATGATTCAGCAATTCCGGAGAGCCACTCCAGGGCTCACAATAACCTGTTTACCTGCAGGCGGAAAGAGGCTGCGGGGAGGGAGGCTTTCTCTAATATCTGGCCTCTGCTATGCAGGCGGAGAGATTACGTTCAGGTCAACCTATAGTATAGGTCTTGCGAACTTGCGAGGAAGAGAAGTGGCGAGTAGGAGCAGAGGGGCGCTAATTCGTGGACGAGGTCGTGAATTTACACTGGACTGATGATGCACGCGTGCCACGGGGGAATCCCCCGCGTTGACGCCCCATATCTCAGGCTCAGTTGAACAGTACTTATCGCAGAAAAAAACCGACGTCATTCACAGCTGCTCCTAGCGGCGAGACGTGGCCAAAAATTTAAAGAAGGAGAAGACAACGCCGTGGCAAGGAATAAGTATCTCTATGGGCAAGAAGCGAGAACGATCGATCGCTGCCCCGAGGCCAACATTGATGCTCGACACCACAGAATGAGTTTTTGTCGAGACCTCGCGAGCCATAACTGATACAACTAAATGGTGACAAACTCTCGAAGGAATTTCTGTTGGTTTGAGAAGATTCAACTCGATTGTTGGCCGTAAAAGTAAACACGAGCGAGCTCGTTCTCGTCATTGAAACCGCGTGCGCGTAACGACTTTTGAATAAGAATATAAACAAGCACTCCGCGTGAGTTTGAAATAAAAAATCTCACAAAAAAGTATCACGCTTGTGTAGAATTTTGGTCCTTCCAAAGCATGCTCTTGTCTTGCCACTGATGTGGCTTTTGTGAGTCATTTTTCTTCAAACTACGTGCCTTGTTCCGAGTATACAGAAATCTGATCCTGTCAAACTCATCACTCACGGAGAGTAAGATATGTTTAATTGAGAATCTCCACAGTGCAACTTTCGAGGCAACTTTTGAATGCAATGAATTAATCTGCATGGCTCATAGATTTCATCGTTGATCCAGAGAAGGGCTGAGTTTGAAAGCGCCCTATCTAATAGCAACTTACAGGTTCAAATTTTGATGATTGCGAACTTGCAATAAATAAGTCATCCCTTATTAAGGGGATATCGGATACCGGTATTGTCGAATTCTCGAATTTCTTGGTGAATTTGTAAGATATCGCGAAAATTGGAAGTAACGCCGATTCTAGATGACTTACAGAATCGGCGTTGCTATTCAGATCCGCAATACCTCGAAAATCCATCGAGTAATTTGAAAACTCGACGACGTCGGTAAGTATGTAATGGAGATAGGACTCCGACGTGCCCTTGAATCCTCCGCACTACTGAGAAGAGAATAATTTCTACTCTGTTATTTTTGTTCATAGCTTTCTCATGTCTTACGTATTTCGGAATACTGAAGGCGAGATCACGCTAAGGTTTTCATTGTTTTATCAGTTGAGCGAATCGCAAGTGCGACAAGAAGCTTGCGGCGGCGCTCAAGATCGAGCCGCGGCCGGAAAAGGCGATCACTGCATTGGCACGAGTGAGAACGCTCAACTTTCAATCCTCTTTATTTTCTACGCCGTGCAAGTTGTGCATAGCTGCGCAAGTAAGCTCACGCAGCTCGAAAGCTCTTCCTCAATATACCGGAGCTTTCGGACCAGACGAAGGTCGAAAAGCTCTGGTGCAGCTGCACTTGCACAAATGTGCCCCGGGTCGAACCTGTGTTTCTCAAGTATCCAGGAAAAATCTGAAATTATTCATATTGGTCAATTGAAATTAATTATAGTATATTGAAGAGCGATATCTCGGTGCAGGATTTTCCACCCGTGTTGGGAGGCATCCCAAATAATTCCTTCAAGGCCAAAGAAATTTCCTCCGCCACTAAAAATCATCGATGTCAATGGATTCAAGAGTAATTGATCGAAAACTCGCCAACTCTCTGCCCCACGCCGCACAAGTTGTGCTCGACAGTTCTTCCTCAACATACGGGAGCATTCGGAGCAATCGGAGCTTTCGGAGCTTTCGGAGCGGACGAAGGTCGAAAAGCTCTGCCGCATGCAGCTGCACTTGCACAAATGTGCGCGCGCCGCAGCGAGAGCAACAGGCCGCTCTCCTCTCCCCCTCCTCTCCCCCACCCACCTTGTTCCGTATCGTCTGCTGTCGCTCTCGGCAGAGATACGGTGTTCCCGCTATAGATATACAGGCTTGGTGTCGTGGCCGCGGGGTAGGGATGTGCCGCTCGGCGACGGCTCGTGCATGGCCGAAGCCGAGAGAGCGCGTGCACGCAAATGTGTCAGTAGGATAGCGGAGCTCGCTCGCGACGTGCGGCCTCGCGCAACGAGACGATTCCGCAATTGCACCGTCGTGACCACGCGGCGTGTAGATCAACCCCATCGCCGCCCGGCATGACTCTCCCCGTGTGGTGATATAATACAGTACCGCGAGTGCTTCCGTTCTTGTGCGGTGTGTTGCCCTTGAAAAGCAAAGAAGCTAAACAAACGGGCGGAGCGTCGCCGCCGGCCCCGGCCACGACGACGAGCACGACGAGGAGGAGGAGCCGCATCGCGGGCAGGCCGTCCACGGCGGGGCGATGACCCTCGTGGCGGAGCGCTCGGCCGGCGGCAGGTCGACCGCTGCCGGCAGCTCCTTCAGCGACATGGACGAGGACAAGGCCTCGTGCGCGACGACCAAGAGCAGCGAGCACGAGAGCGGCTACTTCGAGGACGCGAGCGACTCCGAGGAGCGCAGGCTGCGCTCGGCCAAGTCGAGCCTCGGCTGGTCCTCGTCGGCGGGCTCGTCGAGCCGCTCCAGGTCGTGCAACACCCTCGCCAAGGCCATACACGAGCTCGACGTGCGCGACTCGCCGGCCTCGCCCGATCCCCCCGACGACGACGGCGCCGCCGACGAGGACGGGCCCGGCGCCGCCAGCAGACTCGAGCCCGAGCGAATGCTCCAGCGCGACGACGACGACCTCGACGACGCGGACGACGAGGAGAGCGCCGAGCGACAACGACAAGGTGAGCGCCGAAACATCGAAAGCTCGCGCGAGGCCCAAAGTTTTGAGCAGAGAAAGATTTCATCTTGACCCAATGCGACCCTTTCGAACCGACCACCCTTCCGAGTGGTGGCGCGTGGACTCTATTCTGGCTCCCAGTTTTCCGGCTAAAACAATCGGCCACCTGCTAAAGCTTGAGCTAAAACTTGATGAATTCAACTCTCTTTTAGTGCGAAGAAGCAAAAGCTCACCCGTCATTAAAAGCTCGTGTAAGCCTGTGTTTGAAAGTCATTCGTGTAAAATGGAGTAGTAAGACCACCTCGAGTACAACGCAAAGGGATGGTCAACTTAGCCAGAGTCGAATGGCGTTTTGATCAAAAACATGCATTAACATTTTTTCGCAAGCTCCACGTTACCCCGAGTGGTGCTCCGATATATAATAGTAGCGCGCCAATCGGATCAGCTGATCGGGCGAGCTTGCGGGCGGCCCGCCGAGCTTGCGGACTCTGTGCAGTGGCTATTACCATTGCTGTGATAAGCGAGACTCGGATACTGCGCGTGTGGATTTTGAGAATTGTCAGTGACGTCAATAACATCGCAGCGCAGGTTTTAGTATGACGAAAGTGATGTTTACGAGCTAGACAGTCTCGCGCGATGCCTGCGGTGTTATTATTGCAGACGCCGCTGAGCTACGATCGGTCAATTTTCTCCATTCGCGCCCCATCAATATAAACACAAGAGTCTTGATTGCCCCTCGACGACGTCTTTGTGTACAGATTCCCTGCAGAATCACTCGACGCGTGCTTCGTTGCTCTTGTGAGCGTGCAATTTTGTTATCAAGTGCCGAGTATCGGCGCTCTAGTCGCCGCCGATCGTCACGAAAAATTGAATTACGTAATGCCCGAGCGTTGGAACGCACTTGAGCGATACTAGCGACTTGTGGGATTCCCGGCGGGCTCTCCCCGAGCGATGCGTTCAGGCACATGGAGCTCGATACCATCGAGTTCTCGAGAGCGACACGATGAAACTATATTCGGCGCTGCGTGTAGAAAATTAAGTGAAATCGAGCTGTGGGACTGTTCCACGCTCACTGAAAACTCGGCGCTTCTCTCGAGAGAATTTATTCCCGCCGCTGCCGAAAGGAGTTGCTAATCTTTGTGCTGGGAAAAATTATCGCTGGAGGAAGATCTTGAGTTATGCAAGGTATAGCGTCGCGTCTAATGATATCTGTGTTATTTGTTGTGATAAGATGGAAAACATTACTAATTACGACGAGCACACGACTGCTCTCGCGATAAAAATCACAAACAAATTCCAATTGCGCTGCTCACTGTATTCAAGCGAACTCGAGAGCGAATTTACCCTCGATGGAATGCTGCTCGAATAGTTAGAAAATGCTGTTCTCAATATTTCCTTTCCGACGAAGAAAACACAGTAAACTACCGAACTCACTTTTGCCGAAAATCCCGGTATCGAAAATGAGAAAGGGACAGTGAGTGTCAAGTAGAGATTTGAGAAGAAATCGGAGAGAAAGTAATTAATTTCTGAACAAGATTACTGCCCGAATACCTTTGCCTGTTAACCAATAACCTTTTTTCAACAACCAGCAAACTAAAGTCCTTTTTTCAGTGGCTCTTTACAGTACAACGCAATAGCTTTGTTGGCGGAATGATAAAGTCGAGTGTTGAGGAACAAATGCTCATTTTTCGATAAAATATCAAAGAACTGTTCAAATGAAATTTGCATTTCCAAGTGATTCCGAGATAATCAATTTTAGAAATGAAGAAGCTGTGCCCGGCAGCTTCAAGCTGAATTGAACTCTTTTGTGGCAAAATTGCGGCAAATGATACTCACGTACATAATACGTGCGCAGTGACTTTATTTTGCCAAACGTGACTCCCGACTTCTCATCGATAAGAGCTATATCGATTACAAGAAGAGCAAACAAATTTTAGATGGTGAACGGAATATTTTTGATTACGAGATTTCATTGACCTGATGCCCGGACAAACTTTCGTATATACGTCATCTCTTCATTTATGATTGCTCGCGTAACAAAGAATCGGAATACGATATCGAATATTCCTGCTTGAAGATTCAACACTTCATAATCGCTGTCCAATCAGTTTACAGAAGTTCATTGCCTGAAAAAACATGTTTTTATCGGAGCGAGCGACCTATTACGCATATCTTTCTTGACATTGAAGTACGAATTCTGCGGAAGAATATCATTACCTGAACCTCCTTGAATCAACACCCCCGCCTTGCTCCGCCAAGCCTGACACTTTTGGGTAATAATTGCTCTGGGTACCTCTGTATCTGTTCTAAATTCTCCCGTACTATTCGTTTAATTTGGCCTAATGGACCTTCTGAGATATCAGAACTCGAATGTGCCAATATCCGCCCCCAGCCTGCCACTTGCGGTGCTCATAGCTCGGCGAATTTGACAACTACACGGTTGTATCTAGGCTCAAATTATACATTTCGATTTGGCCAGTTTTGCTATTGCATCAAAAAGGCGAGATGATGGCTCAGAAGCTCGTCATTGCGTCAATTGAACTC
>JAPYYZ010011564.1:0-13000 GCA_030522705.1 Eretmocerus eremicus | reverse complement strand
AATCTTCCAATCATGCGAGCTCACCTACCGCGCTCAGGTGGCGGCCACCATAGCTTCGATTGATTTTTCCAAACTGAGGACCTTCGCGGTGCCATTTCCTCAATGTAGCCTCTACACCAGAGGATCCCTGGAAAGAGATACGGATGAGAGAAAATGACTCACTTGACCGAGATTTGAACTCGGATCTCCGGATCACTAGTCCGACGCCCTGCCCATTCGACCATCGGGGAGATCTGCGGATTCTCTCAATGAAGGAGGCATTTTCTCCCATCTGTATCGATTTTCTCTTGGGTGGTCGATTTTCGAAACCATGACCAATGGTAATTTCATCTGAACTGATATCAATGAGTAAGAACCCATTGGAATTATTCTGACTTTATTCCTCGTTGATGACTGGATTACATGAAGTGAGTCTTCCATTCATAGGAGCTCACCTCCCGCGCTAAGGTGGCGGCCACGACAGCTTTGATCTATTCTTCCAAACTATGGTCTCCCGCGCTGCCACTTTCCGAATATGGCCTCTACACCGAAGGATTCCTGCAAGAGGATATGTATGAGGAACAATGACTTTCCTGACCGAGTTTTGAAGTCGGATCTCCGAATCACTAGTCCGACGCCCTGCCAATTGGACCATCGAGGAGATACACGAGTTCTCCCAATGGAGGAGGCATTTCCTCCCATCTATAACGATTTTCTCTCTCGTGGTCAGTTTTTGGAACCCTCACTAATGTAGATCTCATATTAACTGAAATCAATGCGGGAGAACCCATCGAAACCATTTTGACTCCATTGCTCTTTGATGATTGGATAACATAAAGTGAATCTATCGTTCATACGAGCTCACCTACCGCGCTGAGGCGTCGACCACAGCTTGGATTGAATTTCCCGAACTATGGAGCTCCGCGGTGCCACTGTCTAAATATGGCCTCTACACCGGAGGATTCCTGGGAAGGGATACGGATGAGACGGAATAACTCCCCTGGCCGACATTTGAACTCGGATCCCCGGATTACTAATCCGTCGCCCTGCAAATTGGACCATCGGGGAGATACACGAGTTTTCTCAATAAAGGAGGGATTCTCTCTCATCTGCATCTGTTTTCTTTTTGGTGGTCAATTTCTGCAACCATGTCCAATGTAAATGACATATCAACTGATATCAATGAATAAGAACCTATCGCAATCAATTTGACTCTATTGCTCTCTGATGACTGGATAACATGAAGTGAATCTATCGTTCATACGACTTCACCTACCACGCTGAGGCGGCGACCACAGCTTGGAATAATTTTTCCGAACTATGGACCTCCGCGGTGCCACATTCTGAATATGGCCTTTACACCGAAGGAATTCTGAAGAGGGATACGGATGAGAATGAATGACTCCCCCGACCGAGATTAGAACTCGGATCTCCGGATTACTAGTCCGACGCCCTGCCAATTGGACTTTCGGGGAAATACATCAGTCCTCTCAATGGTGGAGGCATTCTCCCACATTCGTATCAATTCCCCTTTTGGTGGTCAATCTTCGGAAGCATGACCAATGTGAATTCTATATCAACTGATATCGATGAGTAAGAACCCATTGAAATCATTCTGACTCCATCGCTCGTTGATGACTGAATTACATGAAGTGAATCTTCCGTTCATAGGAGCTCACCTACCGCGCTAAGGTGGCGGCCACCGCAGCTTTGATCTATCCTTCCAAACTATCGATTCCCGCCTTGCCACTTCCCGAATATGGCCTCTACACCTGAGGATTCTTGCAAGAGGATATGTATGAGGAACAATGACTTTCCTGACCGAGGTTTGAACTCGGATCTCCGGATCACTAGTCCGACGCCCTGCCAATTGGACCATCGAGGAGATAGACGAGTTCTCTCAATGGAGGAGGCATTCCCTCCCATCTATAACGATTTTCTCTCTCGTGGTCAGTTTTTGGAACCCTACCTGATGTCAATTTCATATTCACTGAAATCAAGCCGTAAGAACCCATCGAAACCATTTTGACTCCATTGCTCTTCGATGATTGGATTACATAAGGTGAATCTATCGTTCATACGAGCTCACCTACCGCGCTGAGGCGGCGACCACAGCTTGGATTGAATTTCCCGAACTATGGACCTCCGCGGTGCCACTTTCTCAATATGGCCTCTACACCGGAGGATTCCTGGGAAGGGATACGGATGAGACAAAATAACTCCCCTGACCGACATTTGAACTCTGATCTCCGGATTACTAGGCGGTCGCCCTGCAAATTGGACCATCTGGGAGATACGCGAGTTTTCTGAATGAAGAAGACATTCTCTCCCATCTGCATCTGCTTTCTTTTTGGTGGTCAATTCTTCCAACCATGGCCAATGTAAATGTCATATCAACTGATATCAATGAGTAAGAACCCATCGGAATCAATTTGACTCTATCGCTCTCTGATGATTGGATTACATAAAGTGAATCTATCGTTCATACGGAATCACCTACCGTGCTGAGGCGGCGACCACAGGTTGGAATAATTTCTCCGAACTATGGACCTCCGCGGTGCCTTATTCTGAATATGTCCTTCACACCGAAGGAATTCTGAAGAGGGATACGGATGAGAATGAATGACCCCCCCAAACGAGATTAGAACTCGGATCTCCGGATTACTAGTCCGACGCCCTGCCAATTGGACTTTCGGGGAAATACATTAGTCCTCTCAATGGTGGAGGCATTCTCTCACATTCGTATCAATACCCCTTTTGGTGGTCGATCTTCGAAACCATGACCAATGTGAATTCTATATCAACTGATATCGATGAGTAAGAACCCATTGAAATCATTGTGACTCCATCGCTCGTTGATGAATTACATGAAGTGAATCTTCCCCCCATACGAGCTCACCTACCGCGCTCAGGTTGCGGCCACCACAGCTCTGATTTATTTTTCCAAACTATGGACCCCCGCGCTGCCACTCTCTGAATATGGCCTCTGCACCGAAGGATTCCTGCAAAAGGATATGGATGAGAAACAATGACTTCCCTGCTGGAGTTTCGAACTCGAATCTCCGGATCGCTAGTCTAACGCCCTGCCAATGGGACCATTGGGGAGATACACGAGTTCTCTCAATACAGGAGGTATTGTCTCTCGTCTGTATCGATTCCATCTTCGGTGGTCAATTTCTGGAACCATGACTAATGTGAATTCCAGATTTACTGGAATCAATGCGTGAGAACCCATCGAAATCATTTCCTATCTATCGCTCGTTGGAGATCAGATTACATGAAGTGAATCGATCGTTCATACGAGCTCACCCCCCGGGCTAAGGCGGCGGCCACCACAGCTCGGATTAACTCTTCCAAACTATGGACCCCGCTCTCCCATTCTCTGAATATGGCCTCCACACCGAAGGATCCCAGGGAATGGATACGGATGAGAAGTAAAGACTCCCCTAACCGAGATTTGAACTCGGATCTCCGGATTCAAAGTCCAACAGCCTGCCAATTAGACTCTCGGGGAGATACACGAGTTCTCTCCTTCGAAGAGGCATTTTCTCTCATCTGTATCAATTTTCTCCTTGGTCGTCAGTTCTTGAAACCATACCGATGTCAATTTCATATCAACTGATATCGATGGGTGAGAACTCATCGAAATCATTTTGACTACATTGCTCGTTGATGACTGAATCACATGGAGTGAATCTATCCATCATACGAGCTCACCTCCCTTGCGAAGGCGGCGGCCACCACAGCTTGGATTGATTTTTCCAAACTATGGACCTCCGCGGTTCCACTTTCTAGATATGGCCTCTACACCGACGGATTCCTGAAGAGGGATACGGATGAGAATAAATGACTCCCGTGACCGAGATTAGAACTCGGATTCCCGGATTACTAGTCCGACGCCCTGCTCATTAGACCATCAGGGAGATACACGAGTTTTCTCAATGGCGGTGGTATTCTCTCTCATCTGTGTCTATTTCATCTTTGTTGGTCAAGTTTTCAACCATGATGAATGTAAATTTCATATCAACTGATATCAATGGGTAAGAATCGAAATCATCCTGACCCTATCGCTCGTTGATGACTGAATTCCTCGAGGTGAGTCTATCGTTCATACAAGCTCACCTCCTGCGCTGAGGCGGCGGCCACCACAGCTCGGATTTATTCTCTCAAACTATGGACCCCGCTGTGCCACTTCCCAGATATGGCCTCTACACCAAAGGATTTCTCTAGAGGGATACGGATGAGAATGAATGACTCCGCCGACCGAGATTCGAACTCGGATCTCCGGATTACTAGTCCGACGCCCTGCCAATTGGACCATCAGGGAGATACACGAATTCTCTCAATGACGGTGGTATTCTCTCTTATCTGTGTCGATTTCATCTTTGGTGGTCAAGTTTTCAACCATGACCGACGTCAATTTCGTATCAACTGATTTCAATGGGTGAGAACTCATCGAAATCATTCCGACCCTATTGCTCGTGGATGACTCAATTCCAAGAGGTGAGTCTATCGTTCATACAAGCTCTCCTCCCGCGCTTAGGCGGCGGCCACCACAGCTTGGATTCATTCTCCCAAACTATTGACCCCGCTGTGCCACTTTTCAGATATGGCCTCTACACCGAAGGATTTCTGAAGAGGAAAACGGATAAGAATGAATGACTCCCCCGACCGAAATTAGAACTCGGATCTCCGGATTACTAGTCCGACGCCCTGCTAATTGGACCATCAGAAAGATACACGAGTTCTCTCCATGACGGTGGTATTCTCTCTCATCTGTGTCGATTTCATTTTTGGTGTACAAGTTTTCGAACATGACCAATGTCAATTTCATATCAACTGATATCAATGGGTAAGAACTCATCGAAATCATTCTGACCCTATTGCTCGTCGATGACTGAATCCCTTGAGGTGAGTCTATCGTTCATACAAGCTCACCTCCCGCGCTGAGGCTGCGGCCACCACAGCTCGGATAGATCCTCCCAAACTAGAGACCCCGCTGTGCCACTTCCTGGATATGGCTTTAACACTGGAGGATCCCAGGAAATGGATACGGATGCGGAAGGAAGACTCCCCTAACCGAGATTTGAACTCGGATCTCGGGATTCCTAGTCCGACGCCCTGCCAATTGGACTATCGGGGAAATACATTAGTTCTCTCAATGAAGGAGGCATTCTCTCACATTTGTTTCGATGTCCTTCTTGGTGGTCAATTTTCGAAACCATGACTAATGTGGATTCTATATCAACTGATATCAATGAGTGAGAACCCATTGGCATCATTTTGACTCTACTGCTCGTTGATGACTGAATTACATGGAGTGGATCCTCCGTTCATACAAGCTCACCTACCGTGCTGAGGTGGCTGCCACCACAGCTCTGATTTATTTTCCCAAACAATGGACCCCCGCGCTGCCACTCTCCGAATATGGCCCCTACACTGAAGGATTCCTGCAGAAGGATATGGATGAGAAACAATGACTTTCCTGACCGAGTTTGAACTCGGATCTCCGGATCACTAGTCCGACGCCCTGCCAATCGGACCATCGAGGAGATACACGGGTTCTCGCAATGGAGAAGGCATCCTCTCTTATCTGTATCGATTTTCTCTTTGGTGGTCAATCTTTGGAACGCTGACTAATGTAAATTCCATATTGACTGAAATCAATGCGTGAGAACCCTTCGAAACCATTTTGACTCTATTGCTCTTTGATGATTAGATCACATCAAGTGAATCTAGAGTTCATACGAGCTTTTTAACCTCGCTGAGGCGGCCACCACAGCTTGGATCAATTTTCCCAAACTATGGACCTCCGCGGTGCCACTCTCTGGATATGGCCTCTACTTCGGAGATTCCTGGAGAGGGATCGGATGGGGGGGAACGACACCCCTGACCGAGATTTGAACTCGGATCTCCGGAATACTAGTCCAACGCCGTGCCAATTCGACCATCGGGGAGATACACGAGTTCTCTTCATCAAAGAGGCATCTTCTCTCATCCGTTTCAATTTTCTTCCTGGTGGTCAATTCTTGGAACCATGACTGATGTGAATTCCGTATCTACTGGAATCAATGCGTAAGAACCCATCGGGACCATCTTGACTCTATTGCTCTCCGATGATCAGATCACATGAAGTGAATCTATCGTTCTCACGAGCTCACCTACCGCGCTGAGGCGGCCACCACAGCTTGGACTAATCTTTCCGAACTATTAACCTCCGCGGTGCCACTTTCGGATTATGGCTTCTACATCGAATGATTCCTGGGAAGGGATACGGATGAGACAAAATGACACACCTGACCGAAATTGGAACTCGCATCCCCGGATTACTAATCCGACGCCCTGCACATTGGACCATCGGGGAGATACACGAGGTCTCTCAATAGAGAAGGCATCCTCTTCCATCTGGATCGATTCTCTCTTCGGTGGTCAATTCTTGGAACCATGACCAATGAGAAATTAATATTGAGTGAAATCGATGCGTGAGAACCCATCGAAATCATTCTGACTCTATTTCCGTTGATGACTGTATTACCTGGAGTGAATCTATCGTTCATACGAGCTCACCTACCGCGCTAGGGCAGCGGCGACCACAGCTTGGATCAATTCTCCCAAACTATGGACCTCCGTGGTGCCTTTTTCTGAATTTGGCCTCTACATCGAAGAATTCCTGGGAAGGGATACGGATGAGATAGAGAGACTCCCTTAACCGAGGTTCGAACTCGGATCTCCGGATTCCCAGTCCGACGCCCTGCCAATTGGACTATCGGGGAGATACACGAGTTCTCTTTATCAGAGAGGCATCTTCTTTCATCTGTTTCAATTTTCTTCCTGGTGGTCAATTCTTGGAACCATGACTAATGTGATGCGTGAGAACCCATCGGAACCATCTTGACTCTATTGCTCTTCGATGATTTGATCACATGAAGTTAATCTATCGTTCTCACGTGCTCACCTACCGCGCTGAGGCGGCCACCACAGCTTGGACTACTTTTTCCGAACTATCAACCTCCGCGGTGCCACTTTCTGATTATGGCCTCTACATCGAATGATTCCTGGGAATGGATAGGGATGTGACAAAATGACTCCCCTGACCGGGTTTCGAACTCGGATCGCCGGATTATTAGTCCGACGCCCTGCCAATTTGACCATTGGGGAGATACACGAATTCTCTCAGTAAACGAGCTATTGTCTCTCATCTGTATCGATTTCATCTTTGGTGGTTAATTTTTGGAACCATGACTAATGTGAATTCCATATTTACTGATATCGATGCGTGAGAACCCATCGGAATCATTTTGACTCTATCGCTCGTTGATGATTAGATTACATGGAGTGAATCTATCGTTCATACGAGCTTACTTCCCGGGCTGAGGTGGCGGCCACTACAGCTGGGATTAATTCTTCCAAACTATGGACCCCGCCTTGCCACTTCCTGAATATGGCCTCCACACCGAAGGATCCCAGGAAAAGGATACGGATGAGAAAGAGAGACTCCCCTAACCGAGATTCAAACTCGGATCTCCGGATTCCTAGTCCGACACCCTGCCAATTGGACTATCGGGGAGATACACGAGTTCTCTCAATCGAGGAGGCACTTTCTCTTATCTGTATCAATTTCCTTTTTGGTGGTCAATTCATGAAACCATACCAATGTCAATCTCATATCGACTGATATCGATGAGTGAGAACTCATCAGCATCATTCCGACTATATTGCTCGTTGATGACTGAATCACATGAAGTGAATCTATCGTTCATACGAGCTCTTCTACCGCGCTAAGGCAGCGGCGACCACAGCTTGGATCAATTCTCCTAAATTATAGACCTCCGTGGTGCCTTCCTCTGAATTTGGCCTCTACACCGAAGAATTCCTGGGGAGGGATACGGATGAGGAAAAATGACTCCTCTGACCGGGTTTTGAACTCGGATCGCCGGATCCTTAGTCCGACGCCCTTCCAATTGGACCATTGGGGAGATGCACGGGTTCTCTCGATGGAGGAGGTATCGTCTCTCATCTGTATCGATTCCATTTTTGATGGTCAATTTTTCAACCATGACCAATGTCAATTCCTTATCAACTCATACCAATCGGTAAGAACTCATCAGAATTATTCTGACCCTATTGCTCGTTGATGACTGAATCCCATGGAGTGAGTCTATCGTCTATACGAGCTCACCTACCGCGCTAATGCGGCGGCCACCACAGCTCCGACTCATTCTTCTAAACGATGGACCTCCGCGGTGCCACTTTCTGAATTTGGCCTCTACACCGGAGATTCCTGGAAAGGGATACGGATGAGGAAGAATGACACCCCTGTCTCTCATCTGTATCAATTTCCTCTCTGGTGGTCAATTTTCGAAACCTTGACCAATGTCAATTTCATATGAACTGATATCAATGAGTAAGATTTCATCGAAATCTATGTGACTCGATTGCTCGTTGATGACTGAAATACATGAAGTGAATCTATCGTTCATACGATCTCCCCTTCGCGCCAAAGCGGCGGCCACTACAGCTTGGAATCATTCCCCCAAACTATGGACTTCCGCGCTGCCACTTCCCGGATATGGCCTCTACACCGGAGGATTCCTGGAAAGAGATACGGATTAGAAAAAATGACTTCCCTGACTGAGATTTGGACTCGGATCGACGGATTACTAGTCCGACGCCCTGACAATTGGCCCTCCGGGGAGATACACGAATTCTCCCAATGGAGGAGGTATTGTCTCTCATCTGTATCGATTTCATCTTTGGTGGTCAATTTTTCAACCATGACTAATGTAAATCCCTTATCAACTGATATCAATGGGTAAGAACTCATCAGAATGATTCTGACCCTATTGCTCGTTGATGACTGAATTCCATGAAGTGAGTCTATCGTCCATACGAGCTCACCTACCGCGCTAATGCTGTGGCCACCACAGCTCTGATTCATTCTTCTCAACAATGGACCTCCGCGGTGCCAATCTCTGAATATGGCCTCTACACCGGAGATTCCTGGAAAGGGATAAGGATGAGGAAGAATGACACCCCTGACCGAGATTTGAACTCGGATCTCCGGATTACTGGTCCAACGCCCTGCCAATTGGACCATCGGGGAGATACACGAGTTCTCTCAATCAACGAGGCTTTCTCTCTCATCTGTATCAATTTCCCCTTTCGTGGTCAATTCTTGGAACCATGACCAATGTCAATTTCATATCAACTGATATCAATGAGTAAGATTCCATCGAAATCTATGTGACTCGATTGCTCGTTGATGACTGAATTACATGAAGTAAATCTATCGTTCATACGAGCTCCTCTCCCGCGCCAAGGCGGCGGCCACGACAGCTTGGATTCATTTTTCCCAAACTATGGACCTCCGTGGTGCCTCTTCCTAAATATGGCCTCTACACCGGAGGAAGAAGAAATGACTCCCCTGACCGAGATTTGAACTCGGATCTCCGGATTACTAGTCCGACGCCCTGCCAATTGGACCATCGGGGAGATACACGAGTTCTCACAATGGAGGGTGTATCCTCTTTCATCCATATAGATTTTCTTTTTGGTGGTCAATTCTTGAAACCATGACCAATGTCAATTTCATATTAACTGATATTAATCAGTGAGAATCCATCCGAATTATTTCGACTTCGTTGCTCGTTGATGATTAGATCACATGAAGTGAATCTATCGTTCATTCGAGTTTACCTATCCTGCTAAGGCGGCTTTCACCACAGCTCGGACTAATCTTTCCAAACTATGGATCTCCGCGGTGTCATTCCCTGAATATGGCCCTACACCAGAAGATTTCTGAAAAGGGATACAGATGAGAAGAGAAATGACTCCCCCGACCGAGATTAGAACTCGGATTTCCGGACTCCTAGTCCGACCTCCTGCCAATTGGACCATCGAGGAGATACACGAGTTCCCTCGATGAAGGAGGCATCATCTCTCACCTGCATCGGTTTCCTCCCCGTTGGTCAATTTTTGAAATCATGACCAATGTAGATTCCATATCAACCGATGTCAATGAGTGTGAACCCATCGAAATCATTTTCACTCTATCGCTCGTTGATGATTCAACTACATGAAGTGAATCTATCGTTCATACGAGCTCATCCACAGCGCTAAGGCGGCGGCCACCACAGCTTGAATTCATTCTCCCAAACCATGGATCTCCGCGCTGACCTTTCATTTATATGGCCTCTACACCGGAGGATTTTTGAAAAAGGATACAGATGAGGAGAAAAATGACTGCCCTGACCGAGATTCAAACTCGGATCTCCGGATCACTAGTCCAACGCCCTGCCAATTGGACCATCGGGGAGATACACGAGTCCCCTCACCGAAGGAGGCATTCTCTCTCATCTGCATCGATTCTTCTTATTTGGTCAATTCTTGAAACCATGATCAATGTAAATTTTATATTCACTGGTACCATTGGGCCCTGCGCCGTTGCGATCGTAATCGGAATGACCTGTTCTCGTCAGGCTAGCGACAGCCTCTGATTGCAGGTGATTGGGGGCGACAGGCTCCGGAGCTTGAAAAAGAACCCGACGATCCTTATGGCCTTCGACGTTCATTTCATCACGAGAAAATTGGTATCTGGACGGGTCAGCGGCTTAGAATGGTGAAGTTTTGGAGTTATGCCTATCCTGTTCATGTGTATCGTGAGATCATGTATTCTAGTCCCGATATGATTGCTGGTGATTTTGATGGAAATAATGAATCACCTGTTAATGTTATAATGGAATTTGGAGTATCTGACTTATTATGATTATCATCAATAGGGTGATATGTTTTCGAATGTAAAAATTTCCTCGCTATTCCAAAAAATATATTGATATATCACTAGAAAATTCATGATGTATAATTAGTTCACTGTTTATGATTATGATCTGTTCAGGAATAATTTTAGAGATAAAAGTTATGTAGGCATATTGAAATTTGTGAATATTTTGAGGAGGCCTCCCATTGAGAACAAGAGCCACAAGGAAAGGACCCCCGGTGAGAGAGTGTTGTTAAGTACGTGGCAAGTTGGGTTACGTCGAGTGTGCGAGTCCCACGGGTTGCATAGAGTAACTCAGCGTTACCCGAGTTACAGTCTCTGGGTTGCATGTGTCAATCGAGTAACTGGGAGTTATTCGAGTTACAGCCTACGGGTTGCATGTGTCAATCGAGTAACCGGGAGTTTTTTCAGTTACGATGCTTTGGGTTACAAGGAAGTTGATTATATAGAGTTATTCGTGTAATCATGGGTAGTCTACATCTTGTCCAGGTAATCTCGTTGGTTCAATTCACTGGATTTTTGGCAAAAAGGCAAATGAAGTCTCTTGATGGAGCTCGTGATGGTCCGACGGCATTAGCACCAGGGCGCGGCTCGAAACCATTTCTTGGGGTGGTTGGGGTCGTGTTGACTTAGGTCGATGTGAGTGTTCGTACCATCTAGGTTTTGTCTGTTTCCGTGACCGTGGGTCGGTGCCATTGTTACTGATCACGTGCACTCTATGGTTTCCCTTTATTTTCCTCGTCTCTAACCAAATCTCTATTCTCCTGATTGTTATGCAGAAGAGAATGGCAACCAGAATTGTTGCCAGGAACGAAAATCCCAAGTAAGTTTGGAAGGTTTCGGTGATCATTTTACGCTTTGATATTTCTCGATACCGACTCTCTATCCCTCCTAACGCAATCGAATTCCCGCTTGATAGCCAATCGTCGACGGTCTCAGATATTTTATGATCCCTTTCGCTGAGGGCTATTTGGATTTCTTTCGAAATGATTTTTCTGATATCTAATTCGAATTCCGGCTCATAAGTGAATGAATAGTCTAAATTGACCTTATTAATTCCGTAGAGGGTGAAATTGCTGGCATGCATGGCGCATCTTCCATTGATAGAGAGGATGCCCGTATCATTAAGTCTTAGGTCGCTCGTGGCTTGGTCGGAGCAGACCATCTTTATTCGTAGAGAGGATGAGGTAGAAAATAGCCCTCCATCAGTTGAGAGCAATCTTTTGATATATGGTTTAGTTGCTGAGGTTATGGCGTAGTTGCAATCTAGTGAACCCGCTGACGGTTGCTCTGCTAGGAATTCGAACTCGCAGGGATCGCTGATACGACTATCGTATATAGGCTCTGATACTTCGCACAACTTGGTGTTGTTTCTATTGATGCAATCGTTCAATTGGTCACTCTGTAGAAGTATGTAGGACCTAAAATTCTTTGACACGAATACTTCAAAAAATCTCGGCAATACGAAAGCGAATGACATGTGGTTTTGGAATCAGTTTGTCATCCCAGGCAGGCTGTGAATTCGATAATGTGATAATTGATCATCATCAGCCAGTGGAAAGGTTAATGTCACAAGGATTTTTTGGTTGATTGCATAGACGTACGTTCTTGATATAGAGAAAAGATATTCAAGCGTGATTTTGTCTTGTTCCCATGGCAATACGTGATCAGTCTTAAGGCTATTAACATCATGTAAAAGATCCTGAAGTTGCTCATGACTCAGCAGCGAAGGATGTAGTTCTCCTCTAGTTGTTGTCTCAATAGCATCAATCAGTGTTTTGTATGAATAGATAGAATGTTGTAAGACCATTCCGAATTCGGTTACCCACAGCTCGAGGTTCTCCCGGAATGGTAATTGTTCTGTTGTTCTCGTGGCTGAAGCGAGGCCCCTGGATATTTGAATGTGCAACTTTTCTACTTTTTTTTCTTCTGACCTGATAGTTTTATGGATACTCTCTAATTAGGACCTTAGGATATGGGTTCTTTCAGAAGCAAGTAGTGAGATGCTTTGGTTACGGTCGTATAGGTCATCCCCCCCCCCTTCTTCACTTTTTTCAAAAGTATAACTTGGCGAGTATAACTGCTCTTTTCCCACCGCACCCGAACACCCTTATTTTTTAATTCTAAGAATCAATTTTTTTTGTGAACACGTGTTTGATTTCAATTCTTGAGAGTCGTGAAATCCAAAAAAAATATGTCGAGTATGTTCTAGGCAAAATCTGAACCATCATTCCCGTGAAAATG
>JAPYYZ010011536.1:0-12548 GCA_030522705.1 Eretmocerus eremicus | reverse complement strand
CAAAAATACTATAAGCCTTTGAACTTTTTTGGATGTTCCATCCTGCTATGACTCGAAAGATTAGTTAATTAATCTCAAGTTTCAGACATTCTTCTCATCAAAGTAAGCACCATTACTGATTCTTTTCATACAGTGCATAAGTTCTAGAGAAATATGCGAAAAAGTATCTTTTTTGCAAAAATGCTCATAACTTTGACAAAAAATAAGCTAGAGCAACGTTTGGAGACGGTTTTGAAAGGTATTGAAATGCTCTACAGAGTCTCATCAGTTTTATTGAGCTACCATGACTACCGTAAAAAATGCAGGAGATTGAAAACACCCTTCAGATATGTGAAAATTTTCTTGTCTTCAACGTGGCATAGCGAAAATTGCCCAAACCAGTCGCATCCTATGAAGAAACTTTGAATTAATGTTTCAAAGTACGCAAAAAAAGCTACGAAATGAGCCCAGATAAAGTCTATTTGGACCACGGGGACTCGAAATATTCAATTTCGAAGATAGCAAGATTTTTTTCCAAGTGAACCCATACTTTTGACCGGTAATGTAACTATATGAAAATTTCCAAAAGATGATTTCCAGCCCAACAACCTTCAAATTACAAAACCAATTATTTGAAAATCTGAAACGGACTCGTACAATTTTGATTGAGTTTGTCCATCGACATGATGAAAAATATGATGATTATATTTTGGAACTGACCAAATGTGGAGAGTCTTGCGTCATTACTCGACTGCATGGAGATAGTCGTGGCTCCTTGATCAGTGAGGTATAACTCTGAAATTTTCAATATCTTTCGTCAAATTTTATTGACAAAATGAGAAAGTATCTTTAGAGGTGACTATTATGGATTTCTTGTTATGGTCTTCATTGACCCATCTGTACTTCAGGGAGATTCAACAGATGATTCAAAGAGAAGGAAATTTCAGTGATCCTCACATAAGTGAAAACATGCATGGCATGGTCAGACATCACCACTGAGTGACTCTTACCCATGTTATAGCTCATTTCTCTCCTAAGAGCGATTCCATTCTTCATTATTATGCACCTGCAATCCCTAATAGTGTGCCAAATAGGTCTAAAATTGAAGAACTTTCACCAGACGAGAGTTCTATGAGATGAAATGAGCTGATCGGTTGAATGGCTAAACGAGTCGAACCAAATAAAGTACCGAGCCAGAAAATCTCACGCAAGCTCCTCAAAAATGTGTGAATCTTTCGCAAGAGTAAACGCGAATCACGAAAACCCCTTGTCAAAGCCACCCATCAGAGCAGACGCCGATCGAGACTCTCTCCCCGTCCCACTCAGCCTCCCCATTCTTCTCTCGGCCCTCGCATCTCCGCGTCGGCCGGACGTCGCGCAGCCCGCACGTCGAGAGGCGTCTTCGGCATATAGCCACGACGACAGCTCCGGCAGTCTCGACCGCCTCTCCAGGCTGCGAGCGCACTCCAGCGCGTCTCCTCGAGCTTGCGGCCTCCGCGGCCTCTGCCCCTCTCTGCAAGCTCGCTCGACAAATCCGTGCTGCCACTCCGCGGCGGTAGGCCGAGTCGGGCTGGCCGAGTAGGGGCTGTATACTCGCTTTCGAGGTTATGTCCGGGCGTGCGCGGGAGCGATTCTGCGGCTCGCGGGGGTGGAGATCGAGAGCGTCAGCCCAGGCTGGTTGGCTAAAACAAAGCCGAGCGCGCGGGTTGGTCGATAGTCCGCGGCCGCCAATCAGGCGAGGCCGCCACCGCTGCTTCCCTCGGGATGTAGTCTCTCTCTCCCTCTCGCTACGGCCTGTGCGATACTCTGGAGCGATGGCTTCGCCCGAGATCTCTCTCTCTCTCTCTCTCTCTCTCTCTCTCTCTCTCTCTCTCTCTCTCTCTCTCTCTCTCTCTCTCTCTCTCTCTCTCTCTCTCTCTCTCTTGCGACGCTAATTTCCTCGAGGCGCCCGAGCTAGCCTCGAGACTTATTATTTTATTCCGCGCTCCTTTTGCCCGTGATTCATTATGCCCGCGCTCTCTCGTAGCACAGAGCTTTAATACTCGCGCGAGCAGCGAGCCTGATTGTTTCGTGCAAAATTTACGGCGCTATACAGAGTCCTGTCGCTCTGTACGGGATCGCGAGTCGAGCAACGGAGCTTCTTAAGGTGGTTGCAAAACTGTAAGGAGCGTGTTTTATTAATTTTCAACGCGATATCGCTCACTTGGACTAATTGCCGCGGGCTGGCGAGCTTATATTCGAGCAGGGTAGTCTGCGAGGTGGTCTTACCTTGCCTGGGTAGTGGGAGCACGCCTTGTGTTGTTGAGCTGAAGATGATGTATTGAGAACATAATTGGATGTCCCTTCTGTGTCGGATAGGGTAACATTCGATATATTATCCAGGTGACATGTGTCATTGGACCTGACAAATGATAGTTATAGGGTATACTGATGAAATATTTGAAATATTTGGATAGTGACTTATGAAAATCAATCGCAAGACTCAGGCAACTTAGACATGTATCCCACAGATCGAGGCATCGATTCTTGAAATTGCTCAGCCGCAAAAGGCCCAATAACGAGTTTGCAAGTGAAGACGACGGGGTTACCACTGTAGAGATATTTCGAAGTCGGTAGAAGGTTAGTTTTGTTATCTGAAAAATGTATGGGTTTTCTGTACTCTTGCGCTTTCTCCTTTAAAGGATCTCTTCATAATGATGATCAGCGCAGCCTTATTTTTGGAATAGAGACGTTGATAATCCATGAAGGCTTTTGGTCGTTCGATGGCGTTGTTTGAAAACCATGAAGGATTAAAATGATTTTTACAGTAAAGAACTAATGATTTGATGGAGTTGAGTGAATACACCAATTGACAGTTAGATGACTCCAGATCAGAACGGTGTACAATTACATTTCGGCTTTTTGAAAAACTGATTGGATACTTCGGACGCTGCACATGCTGATAAACTATTCATCAACGTGACGCTGTTGTCTTATAGATGATTATTAACTTGAGTAGCGTCTAAAGTATCGTAACGGTTTTCCAGAAAGCCTAAATGTAATCATACCGTTCTGATCTAGAGCCGTCCAGTTATGAGCCATTTCAAAATTCAAGACCAAAGAGAACATTACTCATCTTTTCTTCTTATTGAACTACTTCTACTAAAATTGATAGAACGGAAACAATCTTTTGATTAATTTTTGGATGCATAATAAATCCAAAGCCATCGTCAAAAATATGCTTTGCGAGATCAGTTAACAAATTTAATTGGCACAAGTAACAAACAGACATCGTGTATATGATTAATTACAGGTTTATTTATATTAATCCATTGTATTTACATTAGAAAGAAGTGGAGTGCTGATAAGGAGTATCACTTAACAAGATATTTTCTTTCAACACTTACATTATAATACATTCTTAAGGTGAGAACTACATACAAACTTATTAAAACGGCTCCAATCGTGTTGTTTTCCTTACATCGAAGAATGGTTCTTGACTGGAAGATTATCGAGTTCCTTATCAGCCTTTAGGGATCGGGCTCTGAAATCAAGTTGAAGAAATATGATTATTAATTCAATCGTATAAAACAATGCAACCGAATTCAATGTCATGTTTCTATCGAATTGAAAAATCCTGAATTGGTTCAGGATATCTTTGTGAGATATTCCATCAGACTTGCCAATAACAAACTATAAGAATATGGACATTGGCTGTGAAGTTGCTAGAGATGATTCATGTCTGATGGTGGAATTATGCTACTTGTCGACTTGAATCCCTGCATCAAAAGTTAAGCAGAACGTCAACGTGCGTTCGAATTGTCTTCTCATAGGGGCAATCCCATGATGAGCAAATTGTCTGATCGAGATTTCATATTCTTGTCAGAGTTACTCGTGCATGCAAGTCCCCAAGGATATTCGCAATATGATTTCCTGGATTGAAGAGAAATCAACATTTGTTTCAACGCGTCAGGCTGGATAAGGTCTAGTTTATCATCGTTTCACGATTACTTGGGAAAAACAATCGAGCGCCCCACGGGGACGTGACGAAATGAATGAAGCCTACACGGTTCTGTACAGAATAATTTACAGTCTGCTTGATCGGGAGCTTGGGGAGAGCCCACAAGATTAAGGGCGTCCCCGGAGAGCAGGAAGATGGAACGACGATGTCGTTTACGGGTATTAATGCGCGCATGAATACCTTTTCATGAAGCATATCCTTCTGGGATTGTTAATATGTTCGATAGGTAATTA
This sequence comes from Eretmocerus eremicus, assembly GCA_030522705.1. Classification (NCBI taxonomy): domain Eukaryota; kingdom Metazoa; phylum Arthropoda; class Insecta; order Hymenoptera; family Aphelinidae; genus Eretmocerus; species Eretmocerus eremicus. Next base: position 8,336 of record JAPYYZ010011536.1, on the reverse strand, counting down.
CAAGAAGCTCTCGTCCAACTTGATGAGCATGCACTTATAGGTATTTGTGATCACCCAATCGCTCAACTGATGACAATAGATACATATCTCATCGGCGGCCCTTTCAGATAAGAATGAAAACTCTCATTTGAAAAATATGGAAGAGTGATTATTGAAACTGAGATGTTATTCGATAATTCATTTCTGATTCCACATTCTACTTTAATCTATTGTCTTGGGGATTGAAATATGTATGGAGCTCTATCCTGATCATAGCCTCAAAAATTGTAAGGTAGAAACTGAGGTTACAAGTCTGAAAGAGAAAATTACATGACTTTCTTTATGAATAGAGTGAGATAAATAAAGTCCATTGACGTATTTATTTTCCGCTAAATAATACACAGAGTTCAAGTAATAAACTGTCTTGTGACAAATATGAGAGAGCACTTGATGCCTGTTATGATTAAGCCCAATTTTTGCAAGATCATTGAGTTGCGCTCATTGGAATCAAAATACATTCATCAGTTGAATGCAAGATCCATACTCATTTTATTGACTCGAATCAGAGGAATTCACTGAAGAATTAGTGAGTCGAGGATCAGTATGTCTAACATTGGTAAGCATTTATTATACGACCGGTTTTCAATAATACTGTCAGGAACTGCTCACTGATTGCTTTTATAATCATAACCATTGATTTGTCGGTAAAACTCACTACATTAGTGACTCCGCTAATTATCTTGCGTGACGATGTGCATTAACTCATATACGAGGACGCCGTTTTGAGATATAGCTCGCTCAAAATGATATCGTCTCTTATAAATCAGTGAATAATCTCTGCGGAACATCATCAGTTGTTCAAATCATAATGAAAGAGGCTTTTAACAGTTAAGTGAAACTCAATGATCTATCAAAAATGGGACATGTGTATTGATTGAGTCAATCTAGATAGTCACACATATCCATCAGCGAAGCCTGCTGATGAGGTTTCAAAGAGTTATGCGAAAAATAATTTGCTCTCGCGAGAACTGAGATTCGTTCCAAATTATCGAGCCATCGGCTCATGAGAATGGCTTGAAGGTAGACAGTGCACATCACAATCGCTGCTATGCAAATGACGAATGCCCTCGATTGTATAAAAATGGGAAGGATAATTTGTGATTTAGATATGTGATGGTACAAGTAAGCATGGCAAAAACGAAGAATAGGCTCACTGGAAATTCAATGAATTGAACCAACTAATCATTCAGCTTTGCATGCATTTTAGATATAAACTCTGAGATCGATGAATAAATTTTTCGATTCAGATCGATCAGAAGAGTTGTAGAAAAGTTCAATTTTGTGAAAACGGGCTTACGGAAAACGCGAACGCGGGTCCTCGACCGCGTGGGGCACGCCACCACCGAGACAAATGAATTTTTATTAGCATCGAGTATTCGTGCTCATCGAAGCGTCCTCGGGGATGTCCGGCCGATTGGCACAATAGCCTTCGGTTCCAAAACGGAATTCTCTTAGCGGCTCTCGTCCTCCCTCTATATATATACACTCCTCGTTGCGCGCGGGTAATTATTTTTGCGGCACCGAGAAGAGAGTGTCCTGACTCTGACAGCTCTGACGACGCCGTTCGAGATTTCTTTCTCTCTTTGCTGATGGCGGAGACGCAAATCGGAGCTGCGAATATGCACAGCGGGGTTAGAGGCATCACGGCTGTCACGGAGACTTCACACTTGTTTGCGAATACTTGCGCGTAATTTCACCCCTTTTGCGCCGCTGTTTTCAATAATTTTGCGTCCGCCAACTTGGCGCGGAAATCATTTGGGCCCATCGATTAACAGTTGGAGAGAATCAAAATGGAATGTGAAGAAAAGGAATCGTGCGAGTCGGTGGAGGCAGAGATGTAAAGGTATGAGGGTGGAATGTTGATTCAAGTTTCAAGATACATTGAGAAGGATCGAGATTCATAGATTTTTTCTTCGAATTTGTTTGTAAATGATAATTTTTTCCTGGCGAAGTGTTACTATTTAACATTCAAATGAAGCGAGGCATTCTAGATAAAAATAAGAAATCCATCAAGCAGAAATTTAGCAGAGTCACAGGCCCGTTTCTTTATATTCGTCCGAAAGGAAGGGCGAAAAATGTTGCCCTTCTCTATGCATTCTTTTAACCCTTTGATGCCCAGTGTTACATATTTGTACATCAAATTTTTTTGAAGAAATTACAATGACTTCCAATTGTCATAATTGAAAATTGTGATTTTTCTACTTTTGTCTTAATCTCGATGACCATTACTGATTTTGATGAGAAAAAATTTTTCTCGTGCATCAGAAAAATTCGGGCGTCCAAATATTGAGTTTATCGGGATGCAGCACAGAACAATAACCCAAAGGGCGTAAATTAAGTGTACGATAAGGACCCGAGTACGGCGAGAGTTTGGCTCAAGAAATCTTCAAAGATACATACAAGAGCTCAACGTATAGCATTAGGGTTTGCTGCAATCTCTCAACGAGCCGCCCATTAGGTAACTTCGCGACTCCCGTCTCGATTGGTTGGGGCCTCTCATCTCCACCCGTCGATCCGTAAAAAGCGAGCACTGCGCCGTATACACGCGACCCAAGTGCTGTATACGAGTCTCGCGACGGAAGTAGATAGGACGTGTCGGCGGAGGAGGAAAAGAGACGACCCGCGACCCTCCTCCGACTCTTCGCAGAAACAAAGATTCGTGTCATCGGCAGAGGGCGAGAGAGAGGATACGCGGCCCGGATAGCCCGCAGACTCGCGCGAGGCAAGTGACAAGCCACGCCGAGAGCCGCTAATGCGTGGGATGCAGAGAGACACAGACGGAGTCGAGATCGCTGAGACGACGGCGTCTCTCTCGACGCAGACGGCGACGTTGGAGCGAATTTTCCTCCTCTCTTATAGTACACCTGCCTATCGTTCCGAGGGAATCCAATATCGAGGCTATAGGTTTGCTGACGAACGTTCGCGGTTCATTGTCTTCTCCGAGAGACAGCGAGATGCTTTTGGTTGGAGCGAGGGTATAATAATTCTGTGGCTTTTTGAGCGAGGACAAGCCCTAGTTTGAGATTCTGCTGAGATGAATGTCATAGCTTAGGACTGCAGGAGACTACTGGGCTGGATAGGGATTGATTTTGCAGGGGGAACGGACTCGGAGAGGTTCGCACGATTGTGGACGATCAGTCGACACGAAGCTTTCTTGTGAAGTGCATTAAAGCTTTTCTGTGGATTCTTTTGTTGACGGAATAAAATGTTGAGATGAATTATTGAATTTTCTCGCGATGAATTTTTCAACGCTCGTCGAGAGTTGCCTCATACTAAATCATTCAGCAATGTTTGAGAAAGAAGATAGTGCTCGAGATAATGATACGACGCACTGACAGATCTAGCGCGCAATTTCAAATTCCCTTTGCAACTTTTCTATCAATATTGCATAGTCTTTTTTAAATCGGAGGTGAAGTCACTGTAAACGTAATACACTGAATTGAAATTATAAAATGAGAAATATATGGTTCAAGAAATATGTAGAAGCGATTAAAGATTATCGCATCGGGACAAAATTTGCTCAGCAACAAGCTACTCATAAAGAATTGAAAAAAGTTGTGTTTTTCAGTAATAATCTTTCAAAAGTTATGAATTGAAGAAACTGCATCGAAAATATATCCAACAATCTTTGACGTTGTGCCTCATTACTCAGGAATAAAGCTACGAAGTTGTCAACGCAGTTTATTTGATTTTGCGATCTCAAAACCGATCCCAAAATTTACTCCAAATGACTTTTATGTATAAAGTATAATCCTGATCAGAATTTCTAAGAGAATTCTTCAGATGGTTGTCATTCCAAGGCGACGAGACTATAATAGTCCACAAGCCACATGATTAATTAGGTTTGGTAAGTCAACGATACTGTCTGACGATATGTGATGGGCTGTGATATTTTGTCCAGCGCGATAGAACACGATCAATTATCAGTCGGCATATCAGCCGGGGAATCCCATCATTTAACCTTTCTGTGAGGTAATTAATAACCCAAGTCAAAAAAAGAAGTCGTGACTTTTTCACGCGTAAAAGAAGCAATCACGAGCCCTTACGAGATCATTAGGTTTAATTAATTCATCGGAATCACACCGCAGCGTGAAAAAAGAAGGTGACGCACGCTCGCGTGAAGTGTTGGCACGAAAACGAAGTCAGTTGTGGCAAATTAGTAACTGTCGCGTCGTTCTTTGAAAGTATCTCATCTGCCGGGTACTCGAGTCAACGAGGCAAAACGATGACCGAGAGCCGAATGATTCGACGATAATGTAATTTGGCCCTCTCTCTCTCTCTCTCTCTCTCTCTCTCTCTCTCTCTCTCTCTCTCTCTCTCTCTCTCTCTCTCTCTCTCTCTCTCTCTCTCTCTCTCTCTTTTTCTCGTTTTTTTTCTCTTACTTTCCCCTTGCATTCCAAGAATCATTCACCTTTCGGTTTTTCGGGTGCCTGCTCGCGCACGAGCAATCATCGCACGCTTCAACCGTGTCATTTACAGGCCAAATTTTAAAAATCGCCGCTGCACCTCTTCAATCTCATATTCGTGCTTTTTCCAAACAATCTTGCTTTTTCGAAATCATCCGGAGAACCGCTTCTTACATTACAATCACTGAAATCCGATTGCGAGCGAAGATATAATGATTGAGGAATGTGTGCCACTCCTCCAAATTATTGATATAATTGTTTAAACTCCAAGTTCACTAGATAATTATTTCTTGTGGAGAAGCGAATGTGGGATGGACAAAAACTAGCCATAAGTGGCCGATTTCTGTCCAGTTAGATCAAATACTGGCCGGTTTCCCCTATTTCTGGCTAATTCTATTTCCTCTTTTTACCCGGGATGGATCGACGTAAATGAAGATGCAGCTCATTTTGGAGCTCAATTCTGCTGCACAACAATTGACTGAATTAAACTATGTGTACAATTTGAGATGGGAACAAGGGCTGGAATGAATTCCACGAAATACCACCATTGTCCATCCGCTGCATGTTACACACAAAATGTTTCAGTTCCATCCAAATAAGTTAATCGTATTTCTTTGATATGAGAGTTATGCTTCAGACGAAGAGAACAGCTCTTAATGATTCTCCATGGAGACAAAGAATAATTATTCTTTATAAAGGTGTCATCACAAATTTATGAAAAATATTATGTTAATTTTCTTCTGCCGCGGTAGAACACTTCAAACTCACCCTGCATGCATCGAAATTCGCCATTTGTCCATAGTTGAGTTTGATAATGAGATATGACATTCACGAAATCTATCTGGCCCACATCATTTCAGAATTTATTATAGCATTGTAGCAGAAATAGTATTTATGGAAGCTTACAAAGATTGTATCACAATACTAATTTCAATATTTCTGAACACGCTCAGAATTCCAAACCTAAGTTTATCATTTTATAATTGTAGAGTAGGTCAGAATTTCCAAGAGAGGAATCCCAGACCAGATGTAACTAACATTAGGAATTCCAAAGAACAGCTGTACCGAGAGTCAGAAACTTCAAGACTTGAAATATTAAAGGTCAACATCTTTTAAATTCGGAAAGTACTGAGAATCAGTTAGAGAGCTCAGCCAGAATTTGGTAACGCTCAATCTGGTGTGATCATACTTGAATGAACTTCATTGAGAAATCTCCCAAAAAAAGAATGGCCAGTTGGATCAATTCACCACAGTTTTTACAGTTTCAAAGTTTTCCGCAGTTTCCACATACCTAGGTCCGTAACAACGAAAGAGCATTCGAATAATTATCTTGAAAGGCCGCTATGCCAGGCTAGAGGCAAATTCGTAAAATTTGAGAAAGTCGTTCATCAACCGCATGTTGCACCTGCTGTTGAATTGTGTTGATAAATAGTAAGCTTTTGATAACTATGGAGTCAGAATCACGCCTGGTGGAATTAACTTCTAGCAACGAGCAATAATAGTCCAAACTCAATTGCTATGCGAAATACTTGCAGCTATCAGATTAATCCGCAATGGCTAGAGCCGGCTCTATTAGCCTAGTTTAGGAATCTCTGATAGATATCAGACGTTACTCAACCAAAAGTCGAGAGAGTGCCAGGGAAGGAATTGAAGTTCCTTATTCCGTACCACCTGCCATATCGAGACCATTAAAAGATGCACCTAGTTAATTCCCGAGTTCAATGGGAAAATGATGCCTTTTAGCGAATCTTCAAGAGCCGTGAAGAAACAAAGTATAGGTGGCCAGTCCAGTCACCGAGGTCAATTTGATAAAGCTTCGTGAAAAATTGACCGGCGAAGCACGTTCAACTCGACGTTCAAGTGCATTGAAGACCAATATTTTACTACAGTAGGAACATTTAAAGATTGCATGAGAGACATTCATGCGCCAGCAAAGATCTCCCACTGCTGGGTGGAGTGCGCAATGAATTTCAAAGAACTAACGGACTATTCGTAGAACGTTCTCGATCTTGAACTTGAGCAAAATAGCTGATTGAATTTGGAGCAAAAACCTCAAATTCGACATCAAGGAGTCGAGACGATCCTCTTCAAAGATCTCAAAATGTTTCAGAGGTTTGGTGGATTGAACTGGGAATCAAGATTGAGTGATCTTTCCGAGTCCGAGTGTTCATCTCTATGTGGTTTTTGAACTTTTTATAAAGTTTGATTCAAATGCTCCTTTAATTTTATCGGAGTCTATTTGGTTCATCCTCGTTTCCAACCGTGGCAGTTGTTTGAATCACACGATTTGAGGATTTGGTATTTTTTGTTTGATGACTCCCATCATGTATTATATGTATTGATAACTATTCGTCGGGTCACGAATTGAATTTTTCTTCCAGATAGGAAACCTTAAGGCCATTTCGGAGCCGTGCAAGCGTCCGGCGCACGCAAAGCGTTCCCAGATTCCTCGAATCCCTTAGCGATTTGGAAGAAATATAGATTAGACGACTCTTCTACATACTCAAATCTAGAGTCGTCAACTCCTCTTTTGGCCCAAATCGCTGGAATATCCGAGGAATCTGGGAACGCCTGGGAACCATAATATACATATACATTTGCGCAATGTATACACGCACTCAAGGCATTCCCAGATTCCTCGAATATCCTAGCGATTTGGACCAAAAGAGGAGTAAACGATTCTAGATTCGGGTATATAGAACAGTCGTTAACTCGTTATTTTTTCCAAATCGCTAAGGGTTTTGAGGAATCTGAAAACGGCTTTTCATGCGGTGCATACGTGGCTACGACATGCCCTTTAATGCAATGTAGTGATCCAATTAAAGCTAAGTATCTCAGTTCACTTGTACAGAAGTTATAGTCTGTTTTCCAGCAGCCTGATTGACTCCAGCATGCATTATCCCCGGATGCTTGCCGTGAGTTACAGTTCGTCGATTGATGTGCTTATTTCTTCATAATTTACCGACTTTGCTGAATGAACAACACGATAAACAATAAACTTTCACTCATCAATGCTATATCTTACGTATCATTATGATCTCTCTAGACTTGGGACTTTTGATCTGTGAAACTTATTTCAATGTTCCCGCATACGGTTAATGTCTCCGAATGATCGCATATCCAGGAATAAGCTGAAAAAGCATGATCTTCTTTCCACTCTTTTGTCAGATGGATTTTGTCCACAACATAGAATTTAATAGTACTACACGGGGAAAAATCCTTACTTTTGGAGAAGAATCCATTATCTTCCTGTTTTGAAAAAGTTTAGCCTTGTGTCTTTCGGAAGGAAATGTTATGCTATCCAAGCAAAGACATTGCTTTTGGAGCAAAGGGTCCCTCATGAAAAAAAGGAAATAACTTAGCAATGATAGTAAGAAACCGTTACATCTGTAGCAAAGATGAGCGTCTGCTCATGAAGAAAGGCATCTCTTGCTATTTGGATTGGGAATTGCTGTGAACTTTTGGCTTAGAAAACTAGCACTCAGAATTGCATTACATCAAATATCATGTTAACATCCAGAATACATATAGCTCAATTTTCATCATAATTCTACCACGAATCTTCAAAATTGATTTTAATACCCAGTGTGTGACATTTACCAGCGAATTTGTTGTATTTTCCCCAGCTGATCAAAAATTAGGGCTTATTCGCCTTCGGGTTGTTTCTGGAGTTATTATTTCGTATGCGAAAAATACCTCTCATGCTTTCGCATCAGAAACTACTATCACAAGCAACGACCAACAAATGCACATGAACTATCATTCAACCATAACATAAGTTCTAGGCCATACAAGTCGTGCAACCCTCGCACACCCAAAATCGATGGGGCTTATCACACTATAAAGTTTTTTTTTGATATATGGAATTGACCAGATAGTTGTTTAACAAAT
>JAPYYZ010011533.1:0-10437 GCA_030522705.1 Eretmocerus eremicus | reverse complement strand
ATTCAGATCCACGCTGATACTGATTTTGAGATAAGTATCTGCTGAATCGTGCTACATTTGAATTTCAGCATCAATGTGATCTAACTTTAAGGATTTCTTTTTATAGTGTAGTTCCAATCTAAATGGACTTCATTTGTTACGATCAAAAGTATCGAAAATCAATCACGACAGAGCTCGTGCTTTAAGCAATGTGTAATTCTGAAAGGATGTCGCAGAGAATAGCCAGTGACCTCAATCCTGATTGAGATCTAATCATTGTGTCTCTCTTATTCATGCTGAGATTTGAAAAGTCAGAGCTCACATGAATCCTGTCATGACCACATCTTCGTATGTTTGTAACATGTACATGTTAAATTCGCGTAATTGCGACAAACTACTAAAGGAGATTCTAGATTGAAATTTAGCCTAGAAAGTTTTCGAAACGAGGTGCCCATCCTTCTGAACCATTCAATATCGATACGTTAAAGTTATGGCAATAATTTCCTAGAATACTGAAACGATAGACTCGGAAAAAAGTGGTTCGGAGAAAATTTATTTTCAGCAACCACGCGGCAACTCGTATGTTTCAAACTCATCAAGTTTGTCAGAGCAAGAAACCGAATTCGTTGTTGGAACGCTGGCGAGGAGTACTAATCGACTCTCGCCACCACCGAGTTATCACGGCCCGCAGGTCGTAAGTAGATGAATTTCCGCTCAGCTCCGCTGGGCACTCGTGATTCGACCATGCGCATACGTAAATGTGGGACAGAGAGCAGAAGCGACTGGCTGGCTGACGGTCGAGTCGAGGGTGTAAAGGGGTTGAGGGATGGGACGAGGCGAGCGAGCGAGGCCCGAGCACGTGCGCGTGACACACAGCTCGAGTGGTATCGCTGTTCCGCGCAGCTTGCGCCTCCTGCTCCTCGGATGATGCATACCGTCCGCCGCGTGTGCACATCTCCAATCTGCATTTTAGTCAGAAATCGGGATCCGCTGGGGTCTCGCTCGGGTCTCGCTCTCGCTAATCATCCGAGTCGTCGCGGTCGAATCGTCTCGGCGGATCGGCTCGTCGGGGCTGCAGCGCCATCTATCCGACGAATTTCGGGGCTCCGTTGCGCCGAGCGATGGCTAATGGCAAGCGAAGCGCGAGCGGCCGATGAAAGCGAGCGTCTGCTGCTTCTGCACTCTATTTGCGCGATTAATCCGCCGAGCGGGCGCGCCCTCCCCTTTGCGAAGCGGGCGATGCCTTTACATCGGCCGTCGCTCGCGCGGAGCTGGGCGCATCTAGCGCCCGGCGGGTCAAAGTGTGCCAGTATCACGCGCGAGAGCGGGCCCGGGCCGGCTTTGATGTTCGTTAGCTGCTCTCGTCTCCGCTGCATACACACCTGTACGCGCGCTCGCCTCTCATCGCCGGCGTCGCCCGCGGCTGCGACGGGACGGCCCGCGCAGCGAGCCCTCCTCTTCTCATCACCGTGCCATCTTCAACGCTCGCTCGTGCGGTGCGCGCCAAGTGCGCCTCTCCACGATGCTCTCAAACAAAAACAGCGGTCCGCTGCAAGTATGCGCACTCTCGGCTGCTCTTTTTGCCGCGCAGCCCTCGGCCTCGTTCCGGCCCGTCTCCCCGTCGCGGAGCGCCGTAAAGCCGCGGCTCTCGCAGCCCCCGACGCGCCACTTCCGCCTCCACGTTCGCGCGCGCCCGGCCCGCTCCCTCTTTCCCCGAGCTTTGGAAAGTCGCGGCTCGCGCGCAAACGAGCCCTCGCGGCGGCGGCGGCGGCAACAAAGCAGCCCTGCGATACGCGGCTAAACAAAGCCACCGCGCTGCAGCGCGCCCCGAGAGCGTTCCGACACGGGCCACGCGCGCTAGCTCCCGCACCGCAAAGCTGCCCCGTTATTTTTCATTATTAATTCTGCCGCTTGAGCTTCCGAGTGCTCGCGCAGCTCCGACAGCGCGCCAGTGCGACTCTGTGGCGAGGGGAGCGGGGGAGAAGACGGGCGGGGGGCGGGGAGAGAGAGAGGGAGAGAGAGAGAGAGAGAGAGAGAGAGAGAGAGAGAGAGAGAGAGAGAGAGAGAGAGAGAGTTCTGACGCTCTGAGCTCTGTATAGCAGGATAGAGGGGGAGGGGCGAAAAAAGAATTACGAGTGGAATGAATAATGGAGAGCTGGCCGACTGCGCCAGCCGGATCATGTGCAAATTCCGGCATCTTTCCATAGCGCGAGTCGAGAGCCGGGCCAGCGGCGCGAAACACATGCGACGCGCCACTCATAATTCCTCGGCGCGCGACAGCTCCGATGACTCTTTACTCCACTTGGAATTTTCGTATCAGTCATCCAATTTCAAAAATGCTGCAATAAAAATCGGCTGACGCGGCAGCTCGCAGCTGCGGATCAGCTGACTAAGTTATTGCTTTCGCATCGGGGCGCGAAGCTCTCGAATCACTCAAAACTCCCACGCCCCCGGCACGGACGAGCGTACACATGATTTATCCCGCCGCGGCGCTCGGCGCTGATATGCGCTTCGTTCGGGCGCCAGGGATTCGCCAACCCCGCCGTCCCGGCTCTGCCGAAAAATCAAAGTGCGATATTCGCGCAGAGATTCAATTTCGATGCGATGGGCTCGCGGCAGCGTCCCTTTCGCGCGGCCCGAGACTGCTCCGATAAGAGCCAGCCCGCGTATACGTACTCGGCCCGAAAGAGAGAGAAATGGGAAATTGGAATATCTCAGAAACACGCCATCACTCGGTACTTGCTTATTCGAGCGCTCGTTCAGAGCCTTTGGAAAATCGCGCGGAGTGCAGAGAAAACTGCGACGAGCGTTTCTATCGAGGCAGCGACGTTCGCTGATCGAATCGATAGTTGAATTCGGTGTATGAATAATCATGGGCAACGTTCGCGCGAATCAATTCACGAGTAAGTAATTAGGGTAAAAGTGAAGAATTGCTTCGTAGCCCGTTATTGTCAACTCAATTCAATTGCGCGCCAACATATCGTGAGATAACGGCCATTAACTGTGATTTGGTGCCTCGGGGATTCATTTCACCCGACAATGTACAAATATTTTGATTGATCATATCTCGAGCTGATTAAATTCTTTTACAGCTGTTGTGACATTTCATTGAGAAAATGCTTGCTCCAAATGTGATGACGTGCAGTGGCCGTAGTGACATGAACAGAAATTTATCTCATTTGTTTCGCCGATCATTCAAACGTATGTCGCAGTGATACGTATGCGCTATTTACTCGAGAGAAGAACTTTTTACTTGCATCAAGTTCTCTGGTGCTGAAATGAAATTACTCAAGCAACCTTTGAATCTTGATCCACTTACTATCGATTCCTTTACCTTTGATCCACACATATAAAAAAAGTGCCTGGAGAGCTGTGAGGGTGTGTATTGAAGTAGAGAAATGGTCGAGTAAAATGTCTGGGTCGACAAAGTGCCGTTTCCAAAAGAGTAGAAAATGCGGTTCACTTACTTCACTTTTGGACTTTTGAGGCTGTTACCAGTCAAATTCGATGAATTTAAACCTCAAAATAGGAAATAGGTTCTAAGACCATTTTTCTAACTAGGAAACACCACAGCCTTTGGATCATGGATTTGGCTTGGTGCCAAAAGATGAAATCCAGAGCCGCAGAGTCTAACGCTCAGGCGTTTTTGAGCTACAGCTTATGGCATTAGCATTGTCAGTATATCTATAGATATTACTTTTTAACGTGGGCCTATATGGGCAATACTAATATTCTAAGCTGTATCTCAGAAACGATTGAGCGTTAGACTCTGCAGCTTTGGATATCATCTTTTGATGCCAAAAAAACATGATTCCCAAAGTTCCAGCCAAATCCGTGACCCAAAGACTGTGGTGTCTCCTAGTAAGTTCAAGGAGAGTCCACAATTTTCCCAGGAGATTTAGTTGCAGTGACTGTGCGTGCCTTTCAAGGTTTTTCTCCACAAAATCATTGTTACGAAATAGTTGCGTGATTTCGAGTGCCTTGGCAACTCCGTTTCCATTCTCAAATGTCAGCGAAGGGTTTTGAACTACTGTGAATTAGATTCACTTTGATCACTTTTCATATTGGCTCAAACTTATGATTGCCCAGGTAACATCGATAGGTATAAATTATACCTATCTATATGCGCAAATTGCGCATATATACGTATAGTTGATCCATTTATTATACGTATTAAAAACAGGTCTAAAATCCACATAACTAACGTATATTCTAGACGTATATTTTTGGGATAAATGTCCGCCTGATATATGTTTTGGAATGACATCGAAAAGACGTTTAATATACAAATCTATTAAATAGGACCATTTGCAGCGAAGAACACTTGAGTTGTACAGTCTTGATCTCAATTTTACTCTTGGCTTTTGACAACTCTCTCGTACCCAATTATAAGAATCACCTTGTATAAATGCAGGTAGAACCATTCTTTACTGTGTAATGAGAAATGATAGTTCGACGCCTCCCATTGATCATCCAAAAATGAAGTTTTCCGTGTCTTTCGGCAAGCCGCATTACTTCCACCTGGCCTCGCTTCGTTAATCTCATCAGGGGGGTGTCCAATCTTCGGGTCGCACATTCGACTAAAACTTTGGGAATCGTCTCCTTTTGGCACCAAAGGATGATATCTAAAGCCGCAGAGTCTATAACGCCCAAGCGTTTTAGAGGTACAGCTCATGAAATTAGCATTGCAAGTATATCTTTAGATATCACTCTTTTACATGAGTCTATAAAGGCAATAGTAATAATCCGGGCTATAGCTCAAAAACAGCTCGGCGTTAGACTCTACGGCCTTAGATATCATCTTTTGGTGCCAAAAGAAGATGGTTCCCAAAGTTTCAGTCAAATCCATGACCCGAGGATCGGATACCCTCCTCGCCAGCTCTTTCCAACATTCACCTCAACAATTTATGTCAAAAACCGATCTCTTTGGGAGCAAGCTACCATCCCATTGTGATGTATCAGCGGCCCATTGGAGAGCTCTGAAAGTGGTTTCTTCCATGTTTTGGTTCATAAGAACCTTGATAAAAACATACCCCAGTTTCACCAAAATCGGTCAGCCGAATATGACACCTTCTTTTTGTCAGGAACAGAAGGATATCACTCCTCATTAATGAATGTTCAGCCTACAAGATATCAGTATTACACATCCATACAAGAAATGAATCTTATGCATAGCCTGTTCATTGAGAGCCCTTTCTTACCCAGCTGTCATGATCAAGCTAAACGTGCCCATCAACTGCATCTTGATGAAAACGCTCGAGAACAGTAAGTGAGTCGCGGGTCAGTGCGTGGCATGAACTCCGAAATTATTGTACACGTGTGATAAGACTGTCAAACAGGTATTTATTGTTGAAGCTAGGGAGAATTTTGTCCGTCACACCAGGTTGCACTCTTTACTTCAATAAAACACCAGAAAACAGAGAATTCTGCAAATCACCTCCGCTTTTGATCCCATCAAATAAGATTTCGAATCCGATTGTCGATGAGGGATGGACAAATACGAGATTGTACAAATCACGCTTTCTGTCGCGAGTTCCTTTATTCAGGAGTACTCTGCAAATTGAAAATTGGGAACAAAAGCGAACAAGTGATAAAATATGGTTGGAAATGTCAGAATGCAAACGCTCCAATAAACAATATAGACTGCAAAAGCTAACAGATGAGTTTCGAGCGTGGCGCGTACTATGCGCGTCAAATTACTATCCAATGTATGTAAGTTCACTGGAAATGCAAGTAAAGTCAATTTTGAAATTCGTTGTCTCAATAAATCCTTCATACAAGTATGACGATTCAAATGAATTCTACGCGCCAAAATTATTCTCGCTTCGTGATTCCTCTAGTGCACTGTCAAGAAACTATCTCAACATGATTGTTTGGTGTATTGAGAGTGAGTTATTTTGATGCATACGACATCAGAATTCATGCCTCCTCATGAAGTGGAAAATTGGCAAATCCTGTTCCACGCAATTGACTCGCAAAACCGAATGACCCGGAAATCTAAATATTCCTACGACGATTGCGAGCTCATGAGGTATCTCGAGGAAAAGAAATTTGCCCGAAGCAACTCGGCAATCTGATTACTGCAATTCTGGTGACTTTGACAGCAAAGCCGTGACTTGCGTCAGTCGAGCATGAAAAAGCAGACGGATCAGAGGTAGCCATGGGCCGCAGCGCGAGGGATCAGTAACGGGAACATACATATCCGAATCATCGATTCGTCAACGCCCATCTCACCACGGTTCACTGCCTCGTACGTAACGCGATAAAATCGCGCCGAAAATGTTGGTCCGCGATAACAGGACGCGCGGGACGCTCGAGAGTTCGATCCCCGCGCGCGCGCGCTCCAGCCGCCAGTCCGACACTCTGTACCCACGGGAAACCATTCAAACCTGGCAAAAAATGAGAAAGAGAGAGAGAGGAAGAGGAAGGAGAAAACCCGAATGGCACAAATGGCTACAGCCGTGCCAGATCTGCAAAAGGTTTATATCTGTGCGGTTTCCTTGATTAAAGGGAGCAAAAAAGAATAGGGCTCTATCAGCGAGGCGGGCGGAGAATATCGAGGAGAAAGAAAAAGAAGAAACAAGGGATGCAATCGTTCAGCGCTCCGGTAGCTATTTCAATTCAGAATAAGGCAAATATAAGCGAGGGAATATATATGCACAGAGCGGCTCGGATAAAATATGCGCCACGCAACGACTGCTGCCGGCACCTCACCTATACACGTACATATAGATGGCAAAAAAACCGACCGAGCCATACATCTACTCCGCTCTAAGAGAGATTGCAACACTCCAACTGGCCACGAGAGGCTGCACTCGGGAGGCGCACTCGGGTCTCTTGGATATTTGTCGCCCCCATCAGATGCGACGCACATCTCGAGTCGAGGAGAGCTTACGCAGCGCATTTCGCTCCCGCTGGCGCTTCATACATGTATACACAGTTCTGTCTCAAAGTTTCAACGGGTCGCGATGCCGTATCGAGTGCGGCACGCTCCGTTTGGCCGGATAATGGTTCAGACAGCTGACGCCTCTCGCTCGGCTAACGAGCGATCTCGACATATCGAGATGAGCCACGAAGAGCCCGTTGTCTGCCGCAATTAATCTCTCTCGAGATATCGCTCGCGGAAATTGACTCGTATCGGGCGAATCGATTGCACGGCTGACCCTTTTTCTCGTGCAATGAAATTCCAAGTGGGATCGCGAGTCAGACGACAACGACGACGGCGATGACAAGTGAGCTAACGAGGTTCTTGTTGATGCGCAACCGTAGGGCGTGCAACGCGAGAGAGCGCTAATCGTATGATCGCGCCCGCTCTCCAGCGAGGGGATTAGAGGAGCCGGCGCATAATCGAGCCGGTAAGATGGAGAGCCGCTTCATAATTTACAAGGGTAACGTTGGTGAACTGCTTGCGCTCCGAGTTGAGCGAGAATCCCTCTCGAGCGGAGCGAGCGCGGGCGCGGAGGGCGGCCGCAACGAGCGCGCGGCTCCTCGGCTACTCGAGAATCATTTAAAACTTGGCTCGCGGCAACTTTTGATCGCGTTTAAATGCGGTCGCTCGGGGCTCGCGCGGCCCCTTAATGCACCCCGCGGGGCTCTCCATGGGAAGTGGGTACTCACAGTCTAGGCAGAGCAGCATCAGCATCAGCAGCGGTGGCAGCGATCGAGAGCGCTCGGGCCGCATCGTCGCGAGAGCGCGGGGCCCGCCGTCGTCGCGGCTGACCACACGCCGAGCGATACCACTGGCCGGCCGGCTCGCTCGAGGGGCTCATGGGCCCACGCACCTATTACCGCTGCGCCGGCCTCCTCTGCACGGCCGAACCACGCGCTTTGCGAGCGCTCGCCCGGTGCACCAGAGCGACGGCGCCGCTCATCGCCGCTCGACACTCGGCCCACGGAGGATCGCGTGCACGGGCCCGAAGCTGTGCGAGAGCGCGGTTTCGCGAGCGCTTCCCCAATCGCGACTGACGGGACGGGTATGCCAAGCGCGCCGGAGAGCGCTGGCCGCGGCTCGTCGCGGCGCGCGCCAGCGCAGAATCCTTATTTCGCCCCACTCGAGCGGAGCGCGCCAGACCGCCCCCTCGCTTCATACAGCCGCGCGGCGCAAGGCAGTGGCGCGCTCGCTCGCATCCTCGCGCGGCTCGTCCTGCCGTCGTCGTTGCGTTTACGTCGCAGTCGTCGACGTCGTCGCCAGCGCGACCCTAAATCCGAGGCTCGCGAGCGGGTCTCTCCATCTCCCTCTGGCCGCCGATACAGATGAGCTGCGGTACTCGCGCTACCCCCCCCCCCTCCCTCTCGCCCACCCACCGCCGGGCGCTTTATCTCGAGAGCCGATTCGGCGGTGGCGTTGCGCTCTTCCGTGACTCGCTCCACTCATTCTCGCCCCTCGCCCGCCCGCGCGGCCGCCGTTTACCCTCGCTCGCGCGCACTCGGCTCGCCTGTATCTCAAACACTGAGGACTTTCTTAGAAAATTGAATTGAATCTCGCCGTGGCCGACCCTTTTCGCTCTCCCGCTCGGGCGACGGCCCCATTCGCAAGACTCGAGTGCGGCTCCAGCCGAGCGTCCTGATTGTCTCGCTAAGACGGCAATTTATATGGTAACGGGCCGGATCGCCAAGAGTCATGCACGAGACAAAAACTTGCAAACTCCCACTGTATAGTGACGAGGCCCCGCACTCTCGAAGTGCACTTGCGGCTCGCCTCTTTCCTCTCCTTCTCGTCTCCTCTCACCCCGCCCCGCTCTTTTCTAGCTCCGCCGCGCGCTCTCTCTCTTCTTATTCCTCGTTCGCTCTCTCTCACTGGCGCGCCGACACGCCGCGCGAGGAAACAAACTCGCGGATTCGCCGCACGCGCCTCCGGAAATGCAAGTCGCTTCGAGTGGGCTCCGCGCGCGCCGAGCTGTAGCCCCGCGCTTGTACCGCACTCCATGCATCTCACGCTACGTGTATACCTGTAAGCGAGTGTGGGCCATGCGCGACTTTGCGAGCTCGGGGGAAAGGAGAAAGATGGAGAGAAGAGCTAACTTTGCGCTGGCAGCGACCAAGAGCCGAGAGCCCGATGGCGAAAAAGGACGCCGAGCTCTCGAATTTGCATGTTGAACAGTAATTCCGAGACTGATTTACAAGTGCCGCTCTGAGAGCCGCGCGACTCGCTAACGGTCTCGCTAATAGCGTTTTTAGGGCTCTGCAGCAGCTCGCCTGCCCATACTTGAGCCACGGGCTGCCCGTCACGACCGCGGCGCGCGGCACTACTCTTCACCCTGCTCGTATAATACTCGCTCTCGCTCGGCAAGCGCTCGCTCTCGTCAGGATATCGCCGTCGTATTCCCTCCTCGCTCTCTCAGCTGACCCCACTTTCCCCGACTCTCTGAATAAAATCAACGGGGTGGACTCTGCGCGACCCACTCACCCCCACACTGAATGTGCTCGCCCCTAATGGAATATTTCATTTCTCAAGTACACGACGAAACCGCAACCCATCTCGCTGGGATCTCTGCTCCAAGGGGAGCAATAAAGTTATGCACAGTCAGCACCTACTCCCTTCCAAAATTTTCACATTATTGGAAGAGACTGATACGATTTCACCATTGAATCCGTAAAGAGTTCTCGTCCGGGAATAATAAATTCAAAAGTATCGACCTCTAATTAATATTCAAAATCCTTAGTCTCGTAACTCATCGCAAACCGATAACGAGCTAATTAAGGACACTCAACCGATTCTCTCCGGAGAATTTGCCTTTTGAAATAATCGACGCAGTTTTATTCTACCTGAAATTTGATCTCGAGTCGCAAGTAGGATAAAAAGTAATGTCAGTGAAATCTCAAAAAACTTCCATCGTCATCTTTCTCTTTTGTCCTTCTAATATTTGGGGACCATTCCTATGACAATACAGTATAACCTGTTAAGTTGGGCACTCCATATGTTGGGCACCTGCCTAACTTGGGCAATTTCTCCGAGAACAGAAAAAATTACATTGGTTTAGATGCGATTTTTTCTCCGTAAGTTGGGCACCTTCGTAAGTTGGGCACCTGCCTAAGTTGGGCACTTTTTCTCATCTAGGGTGGTTCATTCCAAGCCAAATTTACCTCTGTATCTTGGGCAGCTCTACAAAAGACATTTAGAATGTGAATCATGTTCGCGGCGAACGGAAGAGATCGTCAAATCCGTAACGATGCTCGATGCTGTGCGTTGGGTGCATGATGCTTGGATGGATGTTTCTCAAGACACTGTTAAGATGTGTTTCAAACGTGCTGGTTTTCTGTCAGAGATTGTCCTAAATCCGTCTCAGTCCTAAATCCTAAGTCAGTCTCGACGAGGTAACACAATCTCTACCAAAATTCTTACATGATGATCTTCTATCTTTCGATAAAGTGTACAGCATCGAGCACAAATTGATTGTCCACGAAGATACTCCTTCAAATGCAGATGATATCTTACAATCAATACTTCGAGAAGACACT
>JAPYYZ010011532.1:0-10266 GCA_030522705.1 Eretmocerus eremicus | reverse complement strand
GTCAAGTACTTACAGAGCAGACTTGCTCCATCATCGACAATCTCGTCAGCTCGCTCGTGGACATGGTAGAAGCTGTGGACGTGCAGTCGTCGGCTCACCGGCTAGTTGGTGATTTGCGAGCCCTAACTCTGGTGTACAGCAGCGGGACTGTTTTGAAACCACCTTCGTCGCTGGCGGCAGCTCTCGAAACGCTGTTGAAACGCACAAAAGAGGCGCGAGGCCGTGCCAAGGAGTCGAAACAACAGAATCTAGAGGCGCCGACGAAGAAACGCAAGTTCACGGTAAACGACGCCGAGGGCGAGGAGGATGCTGACAACGAGAAAGCCGAAGAGGAAGCCAGCGTCTCCACTCCGAGTAGCGATGAACCAAAGGAGGCGCTCGACTCGCCCCCGACGACGTCCGTTGCCCCGACGGACACCATCGCCTTGTCTGCGACAACCGCGTCGACCTCCGTCGCTACGACCACAACGCCGATGGTGACATCGTCCTCGTCGTCGACAGCGAGCACTAAGGAGAGGAAGGAGGAGGAGGAGGATCAGCCGATCAAATCGGCTGATACCGAGAAGGCTGATCAGGTCGACGCGAAATCGAGCTCCAGTCTCATCACGGCGAGTAGCGTCACCAGCAACTGGAACAGTCAGCTTTGCCGTTCGATGAACAGCGTCTCGTGGTTGGACATGCTTGAGAAGACAATAGCGAATCTACAAATGATAGTGCAATTCCAGTCTAAAAATTGAGACTGCGCCGAGAGCTTACTGGACAGAAATAAATTTTGTGTATATACTCCGTCGTGAGGTATATCCGATCACCCTCATGAATTTGAGCACTTTTCATCAAGATTATCTCAGCTCTCACGTGGAGTACATCTTGAATCAAAAGTGTGTCGAGTTCGATGCGAATTCGACTCGATTAATGCGAACTCAGTGCATCATTGTTCGGTATCACAGATGAAACGAGTTTTGCACATGTGTACGTGTACATTGTACATACACACGAGTGTAAATGAAGAAAAAAATGGTAAAAGAAATACATGTGTATAGTTCAGTACATAGTTAATTGTCGAGTGTACTTTTAATATTCTGCATCTTGTTCAGCTGAAAGTGAGAACAGAAGAGTCAACGATTGATCGATAATGATTATTCGCGTGTAATTGTAAAAAAAGAAGATAATTTATAAGATTAATGAAACGAAATATCTTGAAACGAATCGCGAAAAATTGAACAAGAGTAAAAATTAACCGAAAAACTCTGTTGTCTTAGTTGGAAAATGCATTACATCGTTTTCTCATGTCATCATTATTCTGATAATACTTTTGCTACAAAAAGTCCATAACTCGTTTTGGTAATAACTCCCATCCTTTCTAATCGATTTCTTGTAGCACAAAATTTCTTGAACCAAAGGATGAGTATGTTTTAATCGAATTTGAGGTTTTGGTCGCCCAGTTTGACCACGTGCTCTTCGGAAAATCATGGTGGCAAGCAAATGAGACTTCAGCAAATAACATGCTTTGTAAATCACATGAGTCTGTGATTGTTTTTAATATCAAATATGTTTGTACGATGTATAAAAGCTATAAAAGCCGTCGGCACTATGGATTTATTCGATTAGGGTCGTCGGATCGGTCAGACCTCCATAGTCGAATAAAACTTATGTGTTTCAGAGTCAGACATTTTTTTCTAACGAATGGTAGTTTTTAGAGTAATAAATCATCAGTTTTTTTCTTCTAATCAGAAGTATTATTGGAAATATATTTTTCAAATTCTCTCTCTTGATTATTTATTGCTCTTGTAAATTTTTAAACCAGTCTAGGAACTATGTGATCATTTCTTACGTTCAAATATTGAAAATTGGTAGCCAATGTAAATGAATCGTGAATAACTATGTAAATGTTCAAAAGCTCAAACCCTCTCATCCTCTCATATCTGTTATGGATAAGACGTATGGGAATATTTGTCATTTCATTATTGTTGAGATTACATGAAAATGATGCAGCATTTTTAATTGAGCTTCATGAATTTTAAATCTATCATGCGAGGTAATTTCACGTTGTAGAAGAAATGTTGCTCTCCTAGAATTACAGTATGTTTAGCGATGATGATCCCTACTCTAAGTGTTTAATTTGAAAAATATATTTCCTTGTAGCCAGAGCGTGAAAATGAGTGATACTACCAATTTTTGGAAGAAAGAAAATTTTCGGGGTTCCCCTCTCATTTGAAGCAAGGGAAATAGTGCCACACTAATATAGAGCAAAGCAATTCTCTTTCTTTACGAAATAATGAAGAATGACTTTGTTAAATATGGATACTATCATCATAGTTATTATAATATCTTTTGCTAAACGAACAGAGGAGTGAGTGTTAATGCGCATATTATCTTTGTTCAAAATTTGACGGAATAAAATACATTTTCACCATTTTTTTCAGAATTCCTTGCATTATCTTTTCAGGAATGAAATAAAAGATGACAGTAATTTTTTACTTTTTTTTTAAACTAAGTTTTAAAAAGCGAGCAGACTCAAAAATGATTACTAGTCCTGGTCTCTTGGTGGGCCTCCGGGATCTTGGCTGCTTCGCTTATGTTGACCTACTTTTCCAAATTATTTTGAATCTTCGAATCGGTAATACAGATCGCGACAATCACACCGTGCGGACGACAGATGGATGCAGACCAGCTGGCGTTTCCAAACATCAGTTCTGTGTACAAGTGCAGTTGAAGGATTTGCACTTCCAATAAACAAAGGCCATTTTCTATCTCTCTTTAAATTGATTATCACCAAATCACCTACATGTCTTCTAAAAGTTGGTGACGGTAGATTTCGAGTTAAATTCGCTGGGTGGAACGTTTCACAGCTATTACGGGAAAGCTGAATTTTTACGAAAATGGGGAGCACTGACAAGGCTGTGATCACTGGGTTTATATGTAGACTTTGTAGCAAGATGAATCGATTTGTGATCCATATTTACGGAGAGGAGGGCGAGAGGATGAAACTAGCCGAGAAAATCAACAATTATCTTCCAATCACAGTAAGATATCAAACATTTCCAAGGATCTTTGGCATCGCGCTTGGGACGGGACGTCGGGACTTGACAGTTCTGTCGCTCTTGGCTTCGGGGTTGTTCCCTCTCGCCAAGAGAGGTGCTGAATTGTCTTTTATTCCCTGAGCAACTTTTGTTCATGAATTGAATCTCTTGTTTTGTATTACCCATAGATACTTACCCCCTTGTGCTGACGACAATATCATTAACTGAAATTTTCAGGTAAATGCCAATGATCAACTACCTAAGACAGCATGTTTACATTGCATCCAGAGATTAGAAGCTCATCACGAGTTGATGGAGCAGTTTATGTTTGCTCGGCGAAAACTCACCAGCGAGAATAAGGCAGCATCTATATCCTCCTCATCAACATCTTCAGTATCGATAGATTCGACAGCTACATCCAATAACCCACCTCCTTGTTGACATTTGTAGATCTAGAAAGTCTCAATTTAGGATTAGCTTTGATAGTAATTTATCGTCAAGTGAAACTTCTTCCTATTCATCAATCAGAGTTTGATTTTTTATCAATTTTGTCAATTTTGATCTGGTATGATTTCTTCTCTCTCAATTTGCTACAAATTCCTTATACACTTATACCCCTATAACGCAGAAGATGTATAAAATATTGATTTCTCTGAAAGGAATCCAATTTAGAACGTCGTAGGTTCTAAAGCAGAATTCAACTCAAATTATCCCCATGACCTTGCACAAGTTCAAGATATTTGTTGCACCCCCTTGTCATAAATCTTTATAGAATGAATACTTATAGTTTCCAGTAACCAGGGAAAAATGAAATATTATTGGACTGTTTTTGTCTTTGATATGAGTAATGTAAGAAGAAAAAACCCTTCGCATGAGGGGAGAAAGAGATGCGTATCGAGTTATTTAAAGAAAAAACTTGTTCCATCAAGTAATAATCATTGTGGCAATGTAGTTTTTGAACAACAATTGAATTTTGTTTTATACTCTTTTTGTGATGTGTTCAGGACACATGGACATTGGAAGATACATTTAATGAAATAAGGAGCATCTGTAAATTTTGTGAGACAATGATGCTCTTGCTTCATTATAAAAAATCAATGATTTTCTGTGTGTATAGCAATGAGTCTCTTGTAAGTTTGAAAGATTTATATGAAATATAAATATATGAATTGATATAATTTATTACCGAATAGTCGGGCTCTCTTAGGCCAATCAATCATGAATAAATAGTAAATTATAAGTTGATGTTGTTTTCTACCCTTGGAACCCCCTCAACATCAGAAACAGTG
The DNA here is from genome assembly GCA_030522705.1 of Eretmocerus eremicus. Taxonomy (NCBI): domain Eukaryota; kingdom Metazoa; phylum Arthropoda; class Insecta; order Hymenoptera; family Aphelinidae; genus Eretmocerus; species Eretmocerus eremicus. The sequence goes on along the minus strand of JAPYYZ010011532.1, from coordinate 5,957 downwards.
AGGTTAATGATTTACCAATCGATCTATTTCCGTTATTTTATTCCAACAATAACTTTTGTAGAATAAAAGTCACCTTTGTTAACTTACATCAAAAGAATAACATGAATATCACTTCTCATACTCACGACTTCATGACAATGAGTATTTTAAGTATGATCTGCAAGTTGCAATTGATGAGTTTATGAACAATTGATGAGTTTATGAACAATGACTACATATACATTGAAATTTATGTTCTTTTTGGAGTAGGGAATTGAAAACCCAGAGATTTGTCAGCTATGCTGAATTGTATGCACTGTATGTTTATAATCACCGCGTTCTCAAATATCTAGAATCCAGGAAATCATTTCATAAAAAAAGCCAAAAGTTTATTTACAACTGCTGAGCCCAAAGAATGACCTTCAGTGCACTCTTTGGTTCCAATCGGAGTAAGGCAACACGAAAATCTTTCAATTAGAAGATCTGAAAAGATGCAGAAAAAAAGTAGGATAGAAATGAATGTAAATTAAGTTTTACCGAGCGGATGAGCCATGTTTCATTTTAGCTCTCAATAAAAAACGAGGACAATAATTCACCAAAACATGAGATTTGAGTGAGAGATTCTTATCAACCTCTTATAAAAAATAGGTATATACAAATATTTTTATAAAATTTTACTCCTAGATGGATACTATAATCATACATACAATACAAACACTGTTCCTATTCAATTTAAACAGAAATAGGATGCTAAATTTGGATCATGACGTACTGGAAGCCTAATCAAGACATAGTATTGTGTAAAAGTGCAAATAGCTGTAGTACTGGAAAAGAATTATAAATTGATGGATATTTCTACACAATGAGAAATAAATTGATGAAGATGTAAGCATTTTTTTTATGAAGGAGTATGCACTCTGTCTGGTACAACAACATCACATACATCTTACTTTTCAAGTGGATCAGAAATAATAAACACTATCTTTATACAAATCATTTACAAGAATATTATGAAAGTAAGGTTTTGCTTACAAAAAATCACGTATATTCAAATTGATTTACGCGAGTATCTATTTCCAAACGCTGGAAATATAAATAATTGTTTTGATTGGCATTCATAAAATTTTTACATTCATAATTTCTAGGAAGAACTGTTGCACCAATTTTATAATTCAACGATCTCGCACTCTCATAGAGTGCTTTCCCTTGTACAAAAGAGGTGCAAAAGTGATTCTAAACCATTGAAACTTTCCTAGACAGTTCCATTCATATTTACATTTGTATTCTAATAAATCGTCATTAGATATTCAATAATTGTCATGAAGTTCTCCGTGAACTCGAGGTACGTAGATCCAATTTGTACATAATACGTGAAATGACTCATTGGCAATATTCCCATTACGAGCACGCCTGCTGCATTTCAGCTTTTGCTGCTTTTTGTGCTAGAAAACAGAAAAATTGAATTAAATTTCCATGAATTTCGGCGTGGGATATTTTGCTATTGTAACGGTTGGAAGAAGTTATAAACCGAGATCGGCTGCCGTTTCGAAAAGTCATGTATACGATCGGAAGATCAGAACTATTTCAAATTACTTATTGACATTTGAATTCATCTTCTGTTATAAAATAAAGAGCGCAGAGGTACCAGAAGATCCACTAAAGCGTCTGAGAAGCATCTTCTTCAAGGCTGCCATCACTCAAGCTGCCGTAGAAGTCTTAAAATTGAAAAGATTCACTTTGTAGTTTAGGACGATTATTAACATTGAATTTGACATGAGAGACTCGATTTGAAAATGAGGAAGCGCCAAATAGATCGACATCAGACTCCATGACGACATTTGTTCATTACTTAGAGGATTGAATTTTGATGCGAAGCGGAAACAAGACAAATGCAAAGGAAGAATGTAAGAATTGGATGATTATTGAGTGATACTTCCATGGTTATACTGGTCCATCACAATAGCAATCATCATTAGAATATCATTTTACTCGTATGAAGTATACAACACATACCTTCTTTCAATCTTCGTTTCAATTTTTTCCTTCGTCTTTCGACAGTTGCGAGATCTGATTTGATATTATTATACGTTTTTCTCAGTTCAGTCATTCTCTGCATCAAAATGACTATTCTCTGGTTTCCATCCAATGTAGGATCTGCAAGGAAGGATTGCGTGCGTCATGTCGGTGAGTATGTGATTCACTATTTATTTAATCGGGAAGATTAAACCCGTACGGTCGTATTCGCGATTCCAAAAAGAATAACCACGTGAACTTCAGGCTAATGATCTAATCTCAAATTTCTGCAGAAATATTGAATGATCCGTCAATCTTCGACATTTTTGTCAAATGTATGCCTATGAAGACATGTAATCCTTTGACTAATTCGATGTAAGCAAAGCACTTTGACTACTCGAGAGTAAGTGCCATTTGACAAATGAAGCCGTACACTCATTCGATCGATTACACACCATATGATAGTAATTTGAGATAAGTGATTTTCAATCATTTCAAAGAAATATTGATGAAACACGACAAAATTTTATAACTAATGCATCCTAAACTGAATAAGTGTATTGGTATTACGATCGATAAAAATTGAGAGATCGAATCAAGTTTCTACCGATTCGAGAGGAGCAATATCAAGCCGACTAAACGTAAACAAACTTGCAACAATATCTCATGAGCAAGGATTAAGAACCAAGATAGAGAGATGATCAAGATAGAGGAACAAGAGAGATACCATCCGCATCTGTCTTGAGCACTACAAGCTTGTACGCGCGCCCGGGCATGTGTCATTCAAACATCCAAAGATCCAACGGGAGGAAAGATCCAACGGGAGGCATATCGTTATGGGCAATTTACTATGTCTCATTGCGAGTTGCAAAAATCTCAATCGAAAGGCAGCAACACGAGAACGACAAGCTCACCTAAATCACTCAGGAAATTAAACTTGGCGTTGGCAGACGGCCTCGTGGCGAAGCTCGCGAGTTCCGCGTTGGTGCCCCCGAGTCCGGGCATCGAGCCGTTGTTGGCCGCGTTGCCCGTCGACCCGATGATGGCGTGGGCCGCCGCCTGCGAGGACAGGCTGTTGGCGCAGTGGTGGCTCGAGCTCTCGCTGGTGTCGTCGTCGCTGTCGCTGACGGTGCCGTGCCTCGCGTTCCTCGCGCTCTGCCTCGGCGACTTTTTGCCCGAGGCCACAGCCTGCGCGTCCTCCTTTCGCTTCTTGCGCTTCTTCGGGGAGATTCCCTCGCCGTCCGGCACGTTGCGCTTGGCCGTGGGCTTGCCGGAGCGATCGGCCGAGGAGGAGGCGGTTGCCGCGGACGGTCCGTCGTCCTCGCTAAAGGCGGGACCCTTGCCCGCGCCGTCGTTCTCCGCCTCGGAGCTGTCGCGGTGCTGCTTGTCCTCGTTGGACGAGGAGGGCGTCGAGCCGCCGGTGTTCTCGTCGCGAGGCGAGCCCGACGAGTTCGAGATGGACGAGTCGGGCGTCGTCGGCGGCGTGTTGTCCATCACCGGCGCAGCGTCGTTGCTGTCCCTTCGCTGCAGCACCGCCGCGTTCGGCTGCTGCTGAGCCACTCCGGCAACCGCTCGTTGGGCTTGGGGCTGCCGGTTGCCCGGCTGGGCGTTTTGCTGAGAGCCTGCCGCGGTTGAGGGGTTGGAGGGCCCGAAGTTGACCGGTATCTGCGAGGTGGAGGCTCCGCCGCTGCCGGTTGACGCTGAGGCGAAACGAGGGTCCCCTTGGCTTTTCGGGGGTGGAACTTTCAGGGGCAGCTGAGATGCGACGAAATCTACCGCTGCTTTGCTACCTGTTGAATCGTAAATGTGACGTGAGATTCTGTGAGATGGGATCTGTAGATTAATAGAAACGGACGCGCTTGTCAAGTGTTTTGATGCTAAGAGAAAATGAACTCGAAGTTGTGATCTACCATTCACTCTTGGATGTACAAGAAATCAAATTCGGAGAAAAATTGATATTTTTCGGAACGTTTCACTTCCATTATGAGAAAGAATACAAATTTCTCAGACCCACCTGCATCAGTCTTTTCCCTGAGAGTTTGCGAGCTGCTAGCTCTGTGCTCTGTATCGGTGGATTCGGCGCACGGCGTCGGCGAGCCGGGAATTTCCTCCTCGCACAGCAAAGAGTTCAAATTCTCCCCGTCTTCCTCCATCCTCGCGCCTCTCGTTTGAAAAACTGTACCCAGTGCAGCGACAGGGCCTGATTGATGGGCAATCTCCCTCGTCTGGCCCTGCTGGGATATACTGATGGACTGGCTCTTCGAGTGACTCGCGTAGGCCGCGATCTTGATTCTACTGTCGGAGCTCGATTCATTGCACTTTTCCTCGACAAAGTCTTCGCTGTCGATGATGGTCAAGCGCCTCTCGGAGTCACTGCTGTCGGTCGAATCGACCGAGTCTCGATCTATACTGGACTTGATCTTGCTCAGAATGGTTTCCTTGCGTAGAAGCACGTAATCCTTGGGCAGTCCAGCGATGGATACCTCCCCGACTGCTTCGCTGCTCGACGCTGCGCCAGCATTCTTCTTCGTTTCCTTGCGAAGATGCGCGAAATCTTCGGGCGGTGCACCGACGGAGACCTCGCCGATCGCTTCGCTGCTCGACGTTGCGCTTGCGTTCTTCTTCTTCGTGTCGTCGAGCCTCGTCGACAGGTCTTTCTTCAAATTACTGTAGGTCTTGAAGACGGTCGAGGCCAGCTTGAGCATCGCGTTCGCCGATTCGGGTTCCTCCTTCGTTTTCGGCGCCTCGTCCTCCGTCTTCTTCATCATCTCGAGCAAGGGGTCCTTCCGCACGTCCATCTCCTGCAGGGGATCCCTCTTTCCAGCGCTCTGATCGGCGAGCGGTTTCTTCTTCTCCGACTCGTGTTTCGGCTTGACGTCGTCTTTGGTCTTCTTCGCCGCCGGGGTTTCCGGCCTCTTCGCAACCTTTTCGAGCACCTTTCGCGGCGCCACTTCGCCCTCGTCGTCCACTTTCGTGTCTCTCTGCTTGCTGCGGAACACTGCTGCGGCAGAGAGCTTCTCCTCGATGCTGGCTGTCGCCGGGAGTCTAGTCGACAGAGGCGCAGGCACCGTCAACGAGTGCGGAACCGCCGATGCAAAGTCGAGTTTCTCCTGCTTTGGATCCGATTTGGATGGGACAGTGGGCTCGGTTGATCGCTTCTTTTCGACGCTCGTTGCCACCTGTTTGCTGTCGGACGTTGCGGAAATATCTCCAGTCTTAGACTTGTTACTCTCGCTGTCTGTGATTATGGGAGTTGCGCTTATGGTGAAGACTCTGGCTGGCTCGACGACTTGAGGCTCGACTTTGGTCGAGCGATCCTGAGAGCTCTCGCTATCGTTTGCGAGAGCGGCTGCTGCTGCCGCCTTTGCTCTCGGCCCGGAGTAGTGCGAGAAGTATTTGGGAAGTTCCCTGGGTTCGTTGAGATCGTCGCTGCCACTATCGCTATCTTCTCCAGTCTTTTTGGGCGGCGCCCTTCGCTGCAGCGGCTTTCTTCTGTCGAGAGCGTTATCCGCAGCATTTCCATCCGTTTTAGTGGCGGGAGTTCCGGTTACAGTCTTTTGTCTCTTTTTGGGATTCTTAGCCACGTCTTCTTCCGTAGCTTTCTTAGACCGATCCTTCGTATCGCTCAATGAAGGTTGTTTATTGTCGGAATGCGCCGACACCTTCGTCGCATGTACCTCTTTGCGCGTTGGAGTTTTTGCGGCGTAGGTGGTTGAAGGTTTCGCAACGTCCGGGTTAGATTCGACCGCCTTATTGTCTTCAGCTTGAGCTGCTGGCTTGATAACTTTACGAACCTTTTTCTTATTTTCAGAATCATCAGCAGTAGCCGGGTCTGTTTTCTCGGCACCTTTGACTTGAGCAGCAGTTCCAAATGTTTTTGGCTGCCGTTTTTTGGGACTCTTCTCTTCATCCACCGATGGCTTTTTTGCTTTATCCTTGTCATCGGCGGTATTTTTCGAGCTTTC
>JAPYYZ010011527.1:0-13245 GCA_030522705.1 Eretmocerus eremicus | reverse complement strand
CGAATCCAATTTCCATCCTCGGGGCCCGAGCTGCAGCCACGCAACTTGCGCGAGGCATCGATAGCGCCGACCGCAAAAGCCGCAGAAGCAGCGCAACTATATACGTAAATAGAGGCCGGCCCTCGTCGAAGCTATCTCGCCGAAATAATCCGCTCGTCTACGAAGTTGGCCCTCGGCGAGCTCTCTCAACTTTGCCGGGCCTCGGCAGCGAGTAATTAACGATATTTCACCGGTAATTAAACGCATCCAATACACTATGCGCGAGATGCGCCGAGAGGCTTGAAGGGAGCCGGAAACCGCGAGACAAGCTACAAGACGCGAGCGAGCTTTCTGTATTGAGGCTCCGTCGAAGAGCCGTGCTCGCTTCTTCTTGGTCTCTGTCTCTATCGGGCCGCGGCTTTCAGACGCAACGACCATTCATTTAAATAGCCCGCCGCGGTAGGAAGAGAGGAGGAGAGCCTCGAAGGATTAAATCCTTGCCGATGAGAGATCGATCGGGTGCTAATTGACCGTTGATTTTATACCCACCCTGGCAACCTCTCGTTGCGCTTTCTTGGCTAGTGATCGAGTAGTTCTGCTACACGAGAGTAACGTGTGTCTGATTCAAACTTTGGTGGCTTGTTGCACATTCACCCGAGTCATCGTGATGAACCTTAACTCCTACATGGTGACCATACGAGTTGTGGGAATCAGGGCTGAGAGTTCATGAGTGAAATTAAATTGAATCAGGCAGCAAGATTGATTGCGCTAACTTCTGCGAGTCAACGCGGAGGATCCCAATTTTGATCATTATTAACCCTTTCGGTCCAGGGGCATCGAAAACTGACCAAAAATTGATTCCAAGTGATGGAGTATCTCTCCCATAGCTCAAGAGAGGCCACTACGCATGAATTGAATTTTCCTCAAAATCGGCCTTAAACCGATGCCAGGAGTAGTTGATGGTTCACTAACCACATACGTGGAGAGAGGCCGTTGTTAGGAATGACTGAAATAAGTTTGACCCATATCAATTGAAGGGTTTTGTCACAACCTTGAAAATACGTTTTTTGATCATGGAGCCCTGCAGGACCCGCAAGGCCCTAAAGGGTTAACCATCCAATCCTTTCATTTTTGGAAAGTTTGTACATTTTACAATGTGACACGCTGAGAGTGGTGAATAAATCATATTCTACTGAGAAACATACCCTCGCCACGAATTCATTCACAACCCTGTGTTTAGCCTTACGAAACGACAGGCGTGAAGGTGCGAGTCTAAAGCAGTTGAGAGACGTAATATTTTGTAGATGGTTGTTTGCACTAGAGCTACTGGGTGCTTCTAAATGACAAGCCTGTGGGGAATCGTGCAATCACCTCCGACTCTAACGAGCCGAAATGCTTCTCATCGAGAACTCATCGCTGAGCGTAATTCATTGACCCCGAAAGTCCGAAATCCTGAATTTCAGGATGCCAAATTTTCAAGATCCTGATCAACAAGTTCCAAAAGTTTAGAATTCCGAATACTCAAATGCCCGACTACAAAGGCTAGACTGTTCAAATGTTTCGCGCTGAAGTTAGGTTCATTCAACCAGCTCACTTCAGATCCTACTTCCAGGCTTCAAAAAATTGTTCTGAGTCAGTAAGTATGTAGAAATAGTCAAAGAAAGATGGAAAATGACAAAATTTCACACTTGAAAAATTTTCGTTTTTTTTCCTCAAAAACAAAACATTTGGGAATCATACTTGTGGGAATATGTTTTTCTCACGTCTCGAAAAATTTCAGATTTTTTTCAGATTTTTATGACACGTACACTTGGTGACAAGGAATTCTGCATCTAACCTCCGGCTAAAATTTCCGGAAGTGACGTAGTTGGGAAGCGTAAGGTTCGACACATTCGAAAAGTATTCCTTGTCACCAAGTGTACAACCAAAGTTATCACGAAATATTGGAAAACGCGCTTATCCACTGTAGTGGACATTACCAGTCAGGGGATTAAGCATGAAAAAGCAGCCCACATCAAAACTAAGGTAGAAATCTACCATAATTTTAGGCATATTCAGATGAAATATGATACAACAATGAGTGAATTCATTCCCACGTCAGTACGTACGAGAGTTAATTTGGAATTTGGGAAACTGGTGTTCTCAATCGCGATAGCACGACTTGCCTCTCCATAAATTCAAACTTTAACCATTGTGTCAATAACCGGGCATAGGTGTATGTCTTGAGATAATAATTCCGGGTTAGGGGCTGAGATCGTCGTTATTCAAGCATTAAAAGTAAAATTTGAATTGTAAAAAATGCTCGGCCAGTTGGGAATCGTTGAGATTATAGGTTAAAAATGAATGCCCATTTCAATAACAGGGTACAGCTGTACTCAAAGAGTGGAACAATAATCCTAATCGGTTGATTGTGACAAAATATTGGTATTTGAGTATGACTATAAGCAAACAGTATTTAGGATGAAGAATGGGTCAATTGAAATCGCTACCACTTGATTATTTGCGATCGAACTTTCGTCAGACATTAGCAGTTCACTAAACTCATTTCTTGACTCTTTTGTTACAAGGGCGAACCAAAATCACTTCCCGACTCTTTTGTTACAAGCTACACAAACAAAATTCATGATCATACAGGTAACACTGAAAGTTTCGACATGCCATTGATGACGTTAGAATGACATAAGAATATTTGATGTTCTAGTTACCTGATCGTTTGAAATTGATGGCATTGCAGAGTCACGGATATTTGACTAGAATTATCGGAAAACAGATAACTTTTTCGTCAATGTATACTTCTTTGATACGTCATTGTATTTGCAATGTCCTCCTCGCATTTGAAGATCATGACGAGTAGTGTCGTGGATTTCGAGTGCGTCACAATAAAATCTCGAACAAGACCCGGCACAGCACCCCAAACGTCACGCAAATTAGCTCAATAACTTCCTGGCAATGCAAAAGCGCGCAATTCACCACCCTTCGAACCTCTTCATAGTAGCGCACCGCGATTCCAATCAACCAGGGATTTCCTCAATAGAAAACGCTCAGTCCCGCTCGAAAAGACCCAACACACAAAGCGAGCTACGGAAAACGGAAAAACTCGCCCATTCTTCATGCATCGCTCGCACACGCAGTACAAAATCTCACGCATCTCTCGAGCGATAGAATTAAAAAACGCGCGCTTCCATGGAGAGGCCGCTTGAAAGCGCGAGAGACTTTTTCATAATCCATTACTGAAGCCGAGCGCGCGCGCGAGTTTCGCATTCATGCGGCGCTCCGCGAGCTTCGGCGGCTGCCTCGCGCAAATGAAAAAGAATAATCAAGCTAATTACAATTAGCCTGATTGAGGGGAGCGAGAGCGGCAGAAGCTCGCAAGCTCCGGAATAATGCAAAATTAGATGCCTGCGCGTAGAGTGGCATATCCCCGTAATTAGTTCCGCTCGCGCAGCGTATACAGGTATATCATTCGCACAGGTGGATATAAAGCGGATGCCGAGAGTAGGCCGCAGCCGCAAATCCCGGAGGGCGGACGCAGCGCGCTGAATGAGCTTGCAAGCTCTCTACGCCCCCTCTCGAGCTTCCCCCGCGCTCGGTAAGCGTGCGAGAGTTTATACGAGCTATAGGGCGGTCCTCCCGTTTTGCGCTGCGCTCGCGTTGTACTCGTCGCTAACTCGGTAAGGCGATTGAAAGGAGAGCTTGCGGCTGCGCGGGAGCTTGCAAGCACGCGCACCTATAGCGTGGCGATTTTACTGCGCTCAGCGTGGTTAATAAAGCAATCTTTAGTAAATTTACAGGAGGCTGTGTAATTTTATTGGGTATGCGCATTCTTACTCTGCCAAAGCCCAAGACCTTGCGAACATAACAACGGTGGAATTACTGGCCCGTAGTAGATTTCATAGAATTTTTTTAACAGCGTATGGCTAGATGGGAAATGTGCGAAACTTAGGTGGTTGGTTCAAAAACGTTGTTTACAGAATCGCTTGAAAATTCAAGAGCCTCCACTCTGAGTGTTGAGAAAGCAGCGTGCAAAATTTCAACTAGATTCACCGTCTAGTTTTGGAGATATCGTCAATCAAGATATCTTTACTTATGAATTTTTTCTTATGGCAGCCGCAGCAGACAACACGTGAAATAGTGCTCCTCTGGCATTGTTTTACTTGATACTCTGCACGAACTGTACAGATTGCCCACACCATGGCATTGCTGTGCACTCAAATTGTCATCGGTAGGTCGATAAGTGATTTGTGCTGACAAAGATTCAAAATATAGGCGGGTGGAGCCATGGTAGCCGATTTAGCACTCATCCCTGGTACCAACAGGCAACTCAAACTTCACGGATAATTCCTCTAGAACAAGGATCATGAGTTTCAAACTAAGCCAATCTTCATTATTTGTTGTGCATTAGTTGAAAATTCTTGAAAATCCACTTTTCAGGATACAAAATTTGACTCTGAACTAATCTGATAGACAGAATACGGAAACGAGCAGATTCACACGGAACCTAGCAGGTTGGGTACACCTTCTCGCAAACTCGCGAAAAATGACTTTACTGTAAATTTACAATGACTTGGCCCTGAAGTGATTTGGACTGATCCCAAATTACTTGAGATGCGCCAAACTCACAAAATGAGAAAATGTATTGAATGAGTCATCTATAAGTCTATACTTCTTTTCAGCTCTTGCATTTTGGAATAGTAACTTTCAAGTCTCACGTTTTTAGATAATGTTCATCGAACAGTCTTGAATGGTACCTCCTTACATAAGGTTTTTCAATGGTTTCTTTCAGAAACAGAAGTAGTTGTCAAATTTTTTCACTGTTACGTTCATGGATAGTCCTATCAGATACTAACACATTCACTTTGTCTCGTTTTACCAAAAACTTTTAAGCATCCCTCACTGAGTCCCACAGTTCTGGCGTAGTTATTCACCATTTCATTTTCACAATAGACCATCGATTCACTCCACATCTATGATCTCCTAAAATTCCTTCTAAATGTTTCCTTCCTACAATAACTTTGAATTTGACAACAATAGTTGAGATAGCTAACATGATTTTGGAACTACAATGGCAAATCAAGGTGAAATATATTTCCTTATATATCTTCAACCGTAAAATTATGAATCGGACGTGTTATTGCTCCTCCTCATTCTGACTTCCTCAAATAGTCAGAAGCCATTTCGTGCAAAATGAATATTCTATGAATCCAGCGCCTCACTCAACAACTAAAACGGTTCCAACAATTTCCAAATTTTCTCAACTCACGAGGCATGCTTGCATCCCTTCAATGCGCCAAAAGAAAATTGCAAGCTAAGTGTCTGCAGCACAGTGAATATGATTATGATAGAGTATTGTTGAATTTAAATGATGGCACCTTCTTCTTTGATGAAACCAAAGATCACTCTCCAATGCTCATATGGCGGACCTATGACGTGTTTCTTTGTTAGCAATATACAACACGTATATAGAAATTAATTGTCTTGGAACGTCGCCTAAAATTTGTTAGGATTATCTTTTCAAACGACATACTGGAGCTAAATTTGTGATTAGCTAACAATGATTAACACAAATTGAAATAACGGGTTGAGCGAATCTAAAATGCTTCATGAAATCCTAGTGCTACGTCAAGGTGAGCATAATTCTCAAGAAATATTATACTATCCTATGATAAAATGGTTATATTTCCTGTTCTATCGGATGACTCAAGTCGTTTAGAGAGGTGACCTCTACGCAGCCACACATTTTGCTTCCCATGACTTTGGAGTGTGCAACCTTGCAAACATACTTTTGAGTCTCGCACCTCAAACTAGGTAAGCTGAAGCGATATTCTTATATAAAATACATATAGAGCCAAAATATTTGATTTGCATAAATAAAGCAAACGTGTAGTCCGACAGTCGATTGAGATACATCCGTCCAAGAATTGTTACAGTTTGCCTCCATCGATCTAAGAATCATCCCAATCAATGAAGTCTCTTTTATCTTGAGTTATAATTTTTGCCCAAACATAGCACCAAAATATACAGGGTGTCCCAAACGTCAGCCCTCTCCCTAAAAAATCGAAAATGGCTCGGGATATCGAGAAACCCTGAAACAAGTGTCCCCTGAATTCGAGGGGGAAGCTCAAAAATGGTCTCAGATTTGACCTTGAGCATGACCTTGACCATTTATTGTGAGTCATTTCCAATTTTCTAATGGGAAACCCTACTTTTGACTTCGATTTCTGAAAGAGCACAACATTTTACGTTCAAATATGTTTCTCCGACAATTTTTCGATGACCCCTGGGGTCTTTCTAGGGGTCCAAAGTCACTCAAAGAGTGTTTCAATGCGCCGGACCTTAGGTAATGTACTGGAATGGTCAGATATCTTGAAAAAAGGCACCCAGAGTTTATTCGGCCCTCGACCTGTAATCTTGAGCATGACCTCGCCTGCTATTCAAGGTCAACTCCAGTTTTTTGAATGGGGGCCCCTATTTTTGACTCTGGATTTTAAACGAGCACAAAGTTATACGTTCAAATGTGATTCTTTGACAATTTTTTGAATAACACCTGAAACCATTCGGTCAAAACGGGCGAATTCATGCTCAAGGTCAGAGGTTGAAGGTCAAACAACTCAAAGGGATCTTCCAGAAAATGACTGATCATTTCCGATCCCAGGGATCATTCGAAAAATTGTCCAAAAAATTTATTTGAACGTAAGATGTTGTGCTCTTTCAGAATCTGAAGTCGGAAATAAGGGCTCTCATTAAAAAAACTGAAGTTGACCTCCAAAACCGGCAAGGTGATGCTCAAGATCACGGGTCAAAGGTCGAATAAACTCAGGGCGACTTTTTTCAAGATACCTGATCATTCCAATACATCAGCTAAGTTCAACCGTATTGAAACACTCCTTGAGACTTTGGACTCCTGGAAAGACCCCAGAGGTCATTCAAAAAGTTGTCGAAAAAACATATTTCAACGTAAAATGTTGTATTCTTTCAGAATCCCAAGTCAAAAGTAAGAATACTAATTTGAAAAATTGGAGTTGACACCCAAAACATGGCCAAGGTCTTGCTCAAGGTCAAATCTGAGACCATTTCTGAGCTTCCCCCTCGAGTTCAGGCGACACGTGTTTCGGGGTTTTTTGATATCTGGAGCCATTTCCGATTTTGGGGGGGGGGGAGGCAGGCTGACTTTGGGAATACCATGTAGCTATATAGCAATTTATCGATTAACTAAAAGATGGTGTCTGATTTTTGAGATTCAGAACGAGAGTGGCAGCGAGAATTGGGCGTGGCAAAAAGTAATTATTATGAAAAGGATTTTTTCGAATGATCTGTTTTTATGATGGATTGTACAGTGTCGGCAGTTCCATGTATGTATGGTGAATGTTGGCCCCTATCCGAGAAAGAAACTGAGATTCACTCTACATCAATAGTCATACGGTTTATTAGACATATTACCGGCAAGCGTAGATGTTTATGGGAAGAAACCTCGCCACAGCCCCGACAAAAAGGTTAGAGTCGTAGAGTCGCGATTAAAAATAGCTACTGTTAACCACATTATACGTACATGAAGCTACCTGGAACGAACCGAAATTTATCGAAAAGGAACTCTTTTTGAACGTAGGTCTCTATGGCATAACCAAATCAATATCTGAAACCATTGACCAACAACAGGGAAAGCGCTTATTTACTTGTAAATTGACAAAGTTTCATAGCTCGACCCTCCTTCCGGTATCGGTATCTCCTTCTGCTCTTGAGCAACAAATGTGGCGTGAGATCGCAAGAACGATGACTTTAAATCATTTTGAAACAGAGTCGGCATACTCAATAAACATCTGGCAATGGCAAGTGTCCATAAACGTACGCACGGCATTGGGCCCGTTTCTATGTATTTAGTGATAACATTGTGCGTTGTATTTTTCAACGTACCTAATTCCCAATAGATGAGCAATTGAATTTTGTCCTTCGCATAAGTTATTCGCTATAATCTAATCCCATTTAGACGGTAATTCATGAGCTACTCCGTACACATTTTGAACCAGATGTATTGCTCATGTCATTCGAAGGAGTCGAGCCAAACTGCTGTCGTCTTATTCAGTACTCGTGTCTTGATATTGCCTGCCTCAAAATAGGTGATCGTAGGATAGCAACTCAGTCAGCTGATCGATTTTATCCCTGCAGTGAATTTGTTCTGTTGGTATTCATGGTTCCGAAGAAATCTGTTGATTTGTAATAGTGGTCAGCACTCAAAGTGACCGAAAATCACTCCAAGCATCAAGTGCATCAAACAAAACATCAAGGTGGGTAATGATTTAATCTTCTCATCACATTATAACTGAGGAGAACAGAGGGAACGTCCTGATTTTCATGGAGTGGATAGTTTGTTGCCCTGACGAAAAAGTTAGGAAAACAATTAGCTAGCGAGAAATGGGATAATTTATCAGAATAACCACTGTTCTTCATCAACCGTCTCGTCAGCTAACTAATTTTCCTATTGGGCAGAAACGGATGCAAATTTGAATGAAAAACACTGAACAAATAGCTAAAATCTTAGGAACTCGAAGAGATGGGTCCAACACAAATTCTCAACGTTGAGAAGTCAATCCGGTTTGAGTTCAAACTTTAATTGTTTTTTATTTTGACTAGAAACTTCAAAAGTCGATGTGAAATTAGATTTATGTCAATTATGAAAGGGATCTGATTTAGCAAAACAGTAGAAAGGACGGAAGACTGAAATTAAAATCCATGGTTCTTTCAAAATTTCAATCGAGACAACATAATTCACTTATTCAGGGTCCTAACGACATCAATGTTCTGATGTTCTTGTATACTCAAGTGCAACCTATCGAGATTTCCTTCTGCCCTCCCATGACTAATGTATTACGAATCTCTTCTGACGTAACGAAACAGTGAAATTACTCATACAAGGCGAGAGTGCTTTATTCTGTCATACTTGACCATGCTCTGACCCCGTCCCGTTTGATTACTCTTCGAAGTATCTAGTTCTAATTTGTAGATCCTCGAAAATTAAGGACGAGTAAGCCGCCGAGTAGTGTTGGAGAGTGCACTCATAGCCAAGTTCGAGTGAGGTATACTGATACATTGGAAACTCGTAAACTCGAACTTACATGGTGCACAACCAGAGTTTCGAGTTAGAGAGAGATTCGACTTACCAAAAATGTATTTACCGAAAGATTATTTCAAAATCCGAAGCACATACTTCAAGTTAACGAAACTTTCGAGTTAGCGAAGTTCGAGTTAGAGAAGTTTCACTGTATTTTGAACCGACTCATTTTTTATGTATACTTTTCATACGTGCAGACCATTTGGCCCACACTTAGATGCTCGATTTCTTTTGCCAGTCATTTATGTGATTTTCTTAGTTATAATACGTCTCTTCCAGAATATCATTTCATCATTTTTTGAAGCCATATTAATACTCGAGCATTACATAGACGTTTGAGCATATCTGGTCTGACTCGAATTCTCGATGAGACGATGTATCAGTATCACTCGGTTCAAAACCAAAGCTTACTTTTGGTGCTACCTGCGCTGATTGATGAGCAAAAACCTATCGCTACGATGTTCAGCTAGTTCAAGATGTTTTCTGTCAATGTCAGTACCTTGTTTATTCTATGAATTCCACTAAAAATCACGGATTCAAAACTTTGAGTACCACAATAATCTATGATTTGGAATAACTCATGATTTGATCTCGGATTTCAGAATTCTCCTTTCTCCGGAGGCAACGCAAAGCATGGCATCACTGAAATCTGTTGCTGCACTGATTCTGACTCTTTCCGTTCTGACCCCATATACTCATTCGACGAGGCAATCAGAAGACTCGCGTGTCCTTCCAATTCCACGATTTCATATAGAAGGATTTTCTACATACAACACAACTTATCAAATTGTTACTTGCAATGGTCTTGTAGCTGCAAAGGATATAATTTGTGAGCTAGTTGTTTTGAACAATAACTTTGTTAATGTCACGGAGAGACATCCGGAATGCTCCAAATTTCTTGTCAAGGCGAGCGAAAATTTTACAATTGAATCAGAACTGAGGGTATTTCCCGTGAGTGACAACAAGACTCTTGTGATATTTGGCGAAACTCACACAGTTGAGAACAAAATCCAATTGAGGTTCTATTGGTCTCATTGGCAAAACTGCGTGACTGAATCAAGTGAACTGGAGATATCTGGCGGAATCGAAAGCGTTCACGAGGTTCTAGAAAGTATAATAGTAATTGTGAATTTGGATGGTAGTTATGAAATACAATTTGAAGACGCAAATTATTGTAAGGATGTTTGCGAGTTGAGATTTAGCAGTACTGGGTATTTGGAAGTGGGCCCAATCGACAGTCTCTTCGAACAACGAAGATATGGACACTTTGTCCACAAAGCTCGGCCGACCCAGCATGAACTCATGAATCATGATTATTGTTTCGTGCTTTCGTCTGAAGAACAACTGAATGCAACATTATTTTTCAAGAAAGGAGTTGAAGATATCATACGTTACGGATCATTCAGATCACGCAGACACAGATTCTCAACCGCCGATGGAAGGCTGAGTATATGTGAGCAAGAAACTCCCAACAGCAGAACTCTCAGCTGCAGTCATGGAGACCCGTGGACAAAATTTGGTCTGGAATTCGATTACGAAGTTAAAGATTTCCTCATCCATAATCATCCTGATGGAGGAGTACTCACAGTTACTATCCCCACGCCATCATCTCATCAGGAATCGAAGGGAAAGAGGATAGAAGAGATTGACTTGTATCTCACGAAATTCGATGCCAGTTATCGAAAAAATCTCCCGCCGATTATAGTGAAACAGAAGTGCTTTAATGGTATCAAATTTTTGCACGCTCAGTTTTACCAACGAGAGCTTGGCGAGCAATGTGCAACTTTCACATCGCAGACCAACAACCTCACTCTTAATAGAGCTTGTTTCCCAGTGTGATGACCGATTGGATCTTTACTGATAATAGAGCAGACTCAAATCACAACCGATGGTGTAATATCAAGTTGGATATGCTAGTTGGTGCCAAGTTTGAATAAATAATTTCTCAAAAATCTCTAAATGATTTCTCACTGCTGATGGGGGCAGCTTAAAGCCCTGAGAATATTCTCAGTTCAGAATAGATAAAACTCATCAAGTCGTTTTATTAATGTCTCTATAATGCAACGTTCTCGGCTTACTAGGGTAAGTGTATCCCATGTTGTGGCAGTAAGCGGCTCTGAGTAGAACTCTCATCTCCCTCGATATTTTTCTACGTCTTTCAGCGTGTTTGACAGATTTTTTGAGGCCCTAAAAAATTAGCTATCATACGGTCAATTTGAAAGAACGTTGTCTGAATAATTCGAACTTGGTTGATCGCAGGAAAGCAACTCAGTCAGCTGATCGAATGTATCCCTGTAGTGAATTTGTTTTGTTGGTATTCATGGTTCCGAAGAAATCTGTTGATTTGTAATAGTAGTTAGCACTCAAAGTGACCGAAAATCACTCCAAGGATCAAGTGCATCAAACAAAACATCAAGGTGGGTAATGATTTAATCTCCTCATCACATCATAACTGAGGAGAACAGAGGGAACGTCCTGATTCTCTTGGAGTGGATTGCTTGTTGCCCTGACGAAAAAATTAGAAAACCAATTAGCTAGCGAGAAATGGGAGAATTCATCAAAATAACCACTGTTTTTCTTCAACCGTCTCGTCAGCTAACTAATTTTCCTATTGGGCAGAAACGGATGCAAATTTGAATGAAAAACACTAAAAAATAGCTAAAATCTTAGGAACTCGAAGAGATGGGTCCAACACAAATTCTCAACGTTAAGAAGACGTTTCACTCATCAATTCTCAAAGTTTGCGAAGAAGTTAGTCATAATTCGACTTCCCACACTCGATTAACAATACTTCAATCCGGTTTGAGTTCAAACTTTAATTGTTTTTTATTTTGACTAGAAACTTCAAAAGTCGATGTGAAATTAGATTTATGTCAATTATGAAAGGGATCGCACTGATCCGAGAATTGAGTAGAGCAAAAATGTACCTTCCGATGACAGTTCAAACTTTAATCGCTAACCTCACTGTTCAAATATGTAAAATTATGATGAAATTTTTCAAGAATTATCATTTGAGAATTTAGAAACTATGTCATGTACTATCCCTTATTTATAGCCAAATAGTCTTGTATAAGGGCTGAAAGAGCTTCAATAAGGAAAAAAAACCTCGGCATGCGCAAGAAAACTTTGCAAGATCCTCATTTTTCTTTTATTTTCTGGACAAAATCTTACATAATTCTTTCATTCTTAGCCCAAATGGACTCGAAATTCACCAATAACTTAGTCTTCATGTGCTCGATTGAAAGTGGTTATCTATCCTTGTTTATCTGATGAGAAAAAAATATTATCGCAGCTTCTAGACAGTGAAAATGTTGCGAGAATGATCTGAGGAAAGCAATAAAACGGGTGGCACACAGACGTAATGGGGAATCGCTCCTCGATTCATGTTGAGGATGTTCCTTTGCATCTTGTGAAATGATATGAAAAGTGCGTATAGGACATCTTGCCTTGAGGTCCGTAGGAAATTTGATTATATGACGTGAACCCCTACAGTATCCATGAAAACCGATCGGTCAGTCTCACTCAATCAGCTATATCTCTGCAACGCTTCATCACACGGGAAATTGTGTAAAGAAAAATAAAGTTTTCCTGGGTATGCGCGTCGATGTCAAGACGTGAAACTAATTTTAATCAATAGCTTGTTCAATTTTCTCCAAAGTGCAATCATCCGGTTGTCGATTGACGGAGGTGAGGTGGAGATACTTGTTTGCGTTTCGTTTGGAGCTTGGAAGGATTGTCGATCCTATCTAGGACTCACAGATTTGGTACCTTGAACTCTTTCGTATTTTTTAATGGGTATGTCACAGTTTCTACTCCACCAATCGAGATCTACAGGGTCGCATTTTGATAGCAATTGTATTGGCTATCAATTGAAAATCGTTTGAAGATTGTAAGACTGTACAACCCTGCGCATCCGCAGGAGAATTCAAGCTTCAAAAAAGGCAAAGATAAGTTGAAAAATATTGAGGTTGGATAGATTAAGGTGATTTACGCGCTGAGAGAGAGAGAGAGAGAGAGAGAGAGAGAGAGAGAGAGAGAGAGAGAGAGAGAGAGAGAGATTGATTGATTGATTGATTGATTGATAGTTTATTTGCCCGGGGACCGATGTGTCCCAAAGGGCAGCTTGCAAATACATAGAACGAATTTACATATTTACATATAAA